>PVKS010027309.1:0-27636 GCA_004027875.1 Aplodontia rufa
GAGTCTCAAAGCTTCCTGTGGCTCCCTAATCTCACTTCTTTTGCTCCGACCCTTTAAGAAGACACATAGTTGAATGGCAATTGGCAGGGTGATAGGCAAATACAGGGGTGGTAAGGTGAGGATCACAAGGATACCATCTCAGTCCAGTTTAGGGACTGTCCCACTATTGGTGATGTCACAGTGAATTGACACTATCATCTTTCTGAACCTTCTTCATCTATAAAATGGACATAAGAATAGCATAAGAATAGGATGGTTGTGAATCTCCATTTAGATAAACTTTATGCAGTATATGCCATAAAACCTCAACCAAAAATGGACTAATTATTCCTCATCAAAAATTCCTGAAGAAGAAATACAAGTGGCAAAAAAGGAGAAGAAAATAAAAAGAAAAAAAATGCTCAGCATAATTAACCATTAGGGAAATGCAAATCAAAACTGCAATGGCCATTATCAAACAACAACAACAAAAAAAATCAAAAATGCTGGTGAAGATGTGAAGAAAAAGGAATATTTATACGCTGTTGGTAGGAATATTAATTAATACAGTCATTATAGAAAACTGTAGAGTTTCCTCTAAAAACTAAGAACTAGCTGGGTGCAGTGGTACACTCTTGGAATCCTAGAGGCTTGGGAGGCTGAGCCAGCCTCAGGAACTTAGTAAGGCCCTAAGCAAATTAGCAAGACCCTGTCTCAAAATAAAAATATTAAAAGGGTTGGGAATGTGGCTCAGTGATTAAAAAAATTAAGAATTACCATATGATCCAACTATCCCACTCCTGGTATATATACAAAGAAAATGAAATCAGCATGCAAAAGAGATACTCGGATGCCCATGTTAACCCCAGGAAGGGAACAGGTCCATTTTATTGCTTCGGAAGCTCTTCATATTTATCTGGGCCACGACTTGTGCACTTGTGCATATGAAAGGGGTCCTTGGAGTTGTGTGACACGAGTGCTCAATCAACAGTCTGTGTGTTTTTTGGTTTGTTTTAGGTTCCAGGGATTGAAGCCAGAAGCACTTAGTCACTGAGCCACATCCCCAGCCCTTTTCATTTTTCATTTAGAGACAGGGTCTCACTGAGTTGCTTAGAGCCTTGCTAAGTTGCTAAGGCTAGCTTTGAACTTGAGATCCTCCTGCCTCAGCCTCCTAAGCCTCTGGGATTACAGGTGTGCACCACTATGCATGGTGAGAGTACACATTTTTTTTTTAATAGAAAAAGGGAGAGAGAGAAGGGGGGGGGGAATCAATTTTAATTATTTTTTCATCTGGCCTTTGTTTCTCCGACAAAGTTGTTTCTCCGACAAAGGACCCTGGGGTTCAAACCTGGGTCCTTGCATATGCCAGGCAAGTGCTCCAAACGCTGAGCCACTGCTCTAGCCCCAACAGTCTGTTAATTTACCTATGGACTGCAAACTTATGGAGGCTCATCTATTTTTTTTTTCTGTATTTTCAGTGCCTAATACAGTAAGGTACATTGTAGAAAATAATTTAAGAGTTGTGATATTGCAAAATACATATTTGTTCTTTGTCTCCACTTCCAACTCCTGAAGTCCTTGGCCTCCCTTAACTGATAAGTAGCTTTGGTGTGCTAATGAGTGATTGATAGCTGGCAGCTCCTGGCTAGCTTCAGGATACCAGGTTGTCACAGGACCAAGGCAGGTTTAGAGGGTAGCGATTTTCAGCCTATGCTCTAATCTCCAAGAAGGGATGAGGAGCTGAAGGTTACGTTTATCACTAGTAGCCACTGAGTTAATCAGTCATGCGTATGTAATGAAGCTTTCATATAGACCCAAGAGGACCGGATTTAAAGAGCTTCTGGAGAGTTGAACATGTGGAAGTTCCTAGAGGGTAGTATTCCCAGAAAAGGCCAAGTTCTGTGTCCCGTCTCTCCTGCCTAACCCTACGCATCTCTTCACCTTCATCTGTTTAATATGCTCTATAGTAAACTGGTAGATATAATCAAAGTGTTTTCCTGAGTTCTGTGACCCATTCAAGCAAATTAATCCAACCCAAGGAGGAGGTTGTGGGAAACCTGATTTATAACTGGTCAGCCACAAGCAGGTTAAACAACCTGGGGCATAACACTGGGATCTGAAGTTAGGGGCAGTATGGGGGACTGAGCCCTCAACCTGTGGGATCTGAGTTATAGATAGAGTGCTACAGTGCTGATTTAGAGGATATCCATCAGGTGACCACTGAGGACTTGTATTCGTGTGTGATCGAGAAATCAGTCCCCACATCTAGGTGTCAGAATTGCTTGAAAGAAATCAGTCTCCACATCTAGGTGTCAGAATTGCTTGAGTGCTGGTGGGGAGAAATCTCCAGGCACTTTGGTGACCAGTGGTTGAGTAAGTAGTATGTATTGTACTGTGGTGAGCAGAGAGGAGGAAAAAGTTGGTATTTTCTTTAGCCAGGTGTGGTGGTGCATGCCTGTAATTCTATCAGCTTTGGAGGCTGAGGAAGGAGGATTGCAAGTTTGAAGCCAGCTTCAGTGACATAGCCAACATAGTGAGGTCCTAAGGAATTTAGGGAGACCCTGTCTCAAAATAAAAAATAAAGAAAGGCCAGGAATGTGCCTCAGTGGGGCTAAGTGCCCAGGTTTAATCCCCATTATATAAAAAAATAAAAAGGTGGTTATACCTGTATCCTTACAATAGTGCATTTCCTCTTTCAAGTAGGTGAATAAATGGAGACTATATGAAAACATGGAAACCTCAGGCCCTTTGCTCTTCCTTCTTTTCTCTTTATCTTTTTCCTCCTCCTCCTTATTTTTTAAAATTCTTCTTTGATGTGGTTTAATCTTTCCTCTTTTGCATCCTTGACCTCTCTTTCTAGGCACAGTTTTGAGCAGACTTGGCAACAGATATTCACATGGTTTCCAAATTCCTCCTAAGCTCAAGTGGATGATTTACATATCAGGGCAACCTGAGACTGAAGTCTCCACTTTAAATGTTCCACCAGCTGTGAGGAAGAAATGTTATGGCACTCCTTCAGGCTTAAAATTGCACCAAGGCAGGTCCTTATAAAAGGACAACACTTGTGTATTGTTTCTGGTACTACACTGTTAGACATTTGATGGATACTATTTTTTTAATCCCTTACCTTGCTATTAGCACTTTTCTGGATCCTCTCTTTCCTTTTTTCTTTTCTTTCTTTCTTTGTTCTGGATACTCTCCTTTCAGTATCCTTAGAGCTGCCTTTCTGGTGCATAGGGTTCAAAGTGTAAAATAAGCTCTTGCTTTGACGTGAAAGATCTACCATCATTAACTCCTCCCTAACTTATCCTCTCTGGGTTTGGTTGTTAGAGCTTCTTGCATCTGTCAGGATCCACTTGCCAGGATCCTCTGTGTGCAAGCATCTCACCCACTCTATCCGTGCTTGTGAACTCTTGCATCATCCCAATGGCATTGACAACTTATTGCCTTTATCTCTACCTCCTACTCAGAGACCTTTCAGCTGAGCCTCCAACTTCTATTACCATCTATCGCCTGGATAGATTCACCTGGAGGCCTTATGGGCATCTCAGACTCAGCTTGTCTATGAAATAGTATTCCCACAGCATGTAGTTTCTTCCTTTTGGCAGCCGTCAAAAATTGAGAATGTTTAAGCCACAAGAAACTTGTCTCCGTTGAATGCATGTCTTAAAAATGTAGAAAAAAATTTTTTTTGTATTCCTAGACTTTTTTTTTTAAGAGAAATAACTTTATTTAGTTTTTCACATAGCCTTAGTTGCTCCAACACTCAGTTGTGTACATGGTGCTGGGCAAGTGCCGAAACCGCTGAGCCACCGCTCCAACCCTGCCTAGACTCTTCTTTTTTTTTTTTAAGAGAGAAGGACAGAGAGAGAGAAAGAGAGAAAGAGAGAGACAGACAGACAGAGAGAATCAATTTTTATTGAGTTTTTCACATGGCTTTCGTTGCTCTGACACTTTGTTGTATATGTGGGTTGCTGGGGTTTGAACCCGTGTACTTGCACGTGCCAGGCAAGCGCCTTAACCTCCGAGGCACCGCTCCAGGCCCCTGCCTAGACTCTTCTTGAAAAGTTCATAAATACCCCTAATGGCAGCAGTTTCTAGGGAAGGGAACTGAGAAACTGGGGGTGGGATGGAGGGAAATTTACTTTTCATTGTACATCTTTTGGTGACTTTTAAATTTTATATCACATACACACATTTAAGCAATAATAATTAAAAATGTAGTGAAAAGAGATAAGAAATCTTTCTTATAAAAATCCACTTACCAAGAAACAAGCCATTTTAAAATTCACCCCTACAGAATCAGCCCCAACCCTTTCAAAGTATAGCTTGCTGAAAGTGAGAGAAGATAATTTATTCATGGGCACTTGCTCCTTTTAAACAAGCCTCTTAGGGGTTGTGATATTGTTTCAGGTTCTCATGAACACAAGTTCAAGGTTCCTGAACTTTAAGCGTCCTGAATTTCAATACTAAGTGTATGCTCATGTGAACTTATGCATTCACGTGAGAACATTTCTGAGTGCCAGGCGCTGTTAAGACCTGAGGACACAGAGTTAAATAACTCATAGTTCCTGTGCTCAGGTAGCCTGGAGTCCAGAGAGTGTCCTGGAGTGATATGCTAATGAGCAAGGGATTTGTGGCACCTGACCTTGCTTGTGAGCAGAGAGGATAGGGTAGTCAGAGAAGGTTTTTGAAAATCAGAAGTCTGTGCTTCTAAGTGTTGAGCTGAATAAATCAGAATATTGGGCAGGGGCGCAAAAGGGGGGGCGCAAAAGGAGCAAAGACATGGAGACCTAGAGACCACATGAGAGTCAGGAAATCTTGAGTTACTGGAGCATGTGCAAAGTAGCTAATGATGACTTTAGATACATCATCTTCTTTAACTTAATTCAAACTCAGGCTGTGGTGTGTGTGTGTTTGTGTGTGTGTGTGGTGTTTCAATGAGGGAATTTCCTATGTTCTTAATATTCCATATTTTCTGAAAAGTTCAGTTTACCTTTTACACTGCCTAAAATCATAGTCATTGACGTTAAACTGCTAGAATTTTCTTAACCTTTCTACTCTTCAGACTCACAAAACTTCTGAATTTTTATATAAAACTGTGTATATATGCAAATGTACATTTTCCAGGAGAGAAAATCCAGTCACCTCATTGGTGGTTTCACAAATAGATAGCCCCCCAAACTTAAGACATCGATATTTTTGTAGTTATAAACTGGTAAAACACAGATAAATCAGGTAAGGTTAAAGGAACTCTTAGACATTTATTCCAATTGTTCCAAAACACTAGGTAACCTGCTGTCAATGCATGAATGTCATTTTATTCATATAAATAAATTTATTTAGTCTCCAGCTAAATAAATTTCCGGTCGCTCCATATAGGTTGATTGGGAATTCCAGGGCATAAAATACAGATGATACTATTTTTGTACCTGGTAGCTACTGCATGTATCCAAGTAAAGCTTTGGATTTGGGGGTGTTTGGGATAGAGAGTTACATGGTTCTGAAGAAGCCCTCCGTCTTTTTGCTGGCCCACAAGTTCTCTCTGAAGCTGAGGAGTTACTGTGTAAACTGTCCGTGGGTAGTTTTGTGCAGCTTACACCAACTCAGACTGTTTACATGTCTTTGAAAGTGAGTAGGTAACCTTGGGAAAATATTGTACTCTATGAATTAGGTCATAAATCTCTTTCCTTTATTCTTAGACTACACTTAGTTTCTGTTAATTTTTTTAAAAGATCTTTTTGTTTATTTGTTTTTTTGGGGGAAAAAAGTCACAGAACCATTTCTAACAGGGGGTGTGCATTTTTCTACCCGACATGGTGCACTTACAAAGAAAAATAAATGAGAATGTGTGTGAGATACAAATGCTTCATCAGAGACAAAAAATAACATGGTTATTTAATTAATGCATTCTTATATCCTTCCTTTACTCGGCTTGTTGACTATGTCAGAGCATTTCAAGTTTATTATTTGGTTCATAGCTATGACCAAAATATCTGGTAAGAGCAATTTAGAGGAGGAAAAGTTGAATGTGGGCTTAGGTCTTGCCCATGTTTGGCCAATTCCATTGCTCTGGGTCTGAGGTGAGGCAAAACATCAAGGTGGACGGGCTTGGTGGAGGAAAGCTGTCAGGTCATGGTAGCCAGGAAGCAGGGAGTGAAAGAGGAGCCAGGGACAAAATACAATCCCTATGGCACAGATCCAGTGACCTATTTCCTCCAGCCACACCGCATGGGCCTACCATTACCACCCAGCAATCCACTCGAGTTATTATTCCATCAAATGAATTAATCCATTGATCAGGCTGTCGCTCTCCTGGTCTGATCATTTCACCTCTGAACATTTCCACATTAATACAAGAGCTTTTGGGGGGAGACACTTCCTGTCCAAACCATAACAATGACTCAATTTGTCTGGAAATGAAGTTGACAAAAGAAAATAATACAATGGATGGGGTTAATTTTAAAAAGATTTCATATAAAGTGGAGACTACAGTGGACTTTATTTTATTTTTATCTGGAGTTTTTAAATTGGTGCCTGATAGTTATACAAAATATTGGGATTCATTATTACATATTTATACATACATATATATGATGTAACAATATAATTTGCTCAATTTCGTTCACCAGGACTTCCCCTTTCCCTCCCCTCTTCGCTCCCCTGGATTTTATCTTAATCCCTCTTCTTTGTTAAAATCTCTCTTCCTTCCTTATCGTACCTTATTATCAGTTTAATTTTCTGTCCTTTTGCAAAACATCCAAAGAATAAATTATCATGTCATTGACTGTATAATTTTTCAATGATTTTTTCTTTCTGTAGAGCATAGTGATTAAGACTTGGGTCTCTAGGATAGATGAAATCGCATCTTGGATTTCAATAGTGCCACTAACTGGCTATGTGGCCTTGAGAAAATGCCTTCATCTTTCTAAAATTCAGTTTGCTTAGTTGAAAATTAGGAAAAGAAGAGGACAGGATTCACAGGTTTGTTCTACGGATGTTAGAAATCAAAGGAAATACATTCCTTAGCACAGTAACTATGAAGTTGCTAGCAACTACTGTTAGGTTTATTCTCTCTACATTTATGCTTCTGTGTATCAGAAGTATACCAGATGATTTGTACATTTTAAATCAGGGGTGGATGCACGGTATCAGAAGTCAGAATAGTGGTTATGAGAGACTGACAGCAAGAATGCATGATGGGCTCCTGGATTCTGATCCTGTTTAGTTTCTAGAGATAATTTTGGCTGCATAGGTATGTTCACTGTATGAGAATGTACCATTGTATGCTATGATTGGTACACTTTCCTTTAACACAGCAATTATTAGCTTGTACAAAAATTAGTATTAAAAGTGAGATGTGAATGTTATGCACCTTTGATTTGAAGAGCCCTGCAAATATAAATTTATCTTCTTTGGAAAAAGACCCCTGTTCTTTTTCTTTTGTCTTTGTGATACTGGGGATTGAACCCAGGGGCACTGAATCACTGAGCCACATTTCCAGCCCTTTTTATTTTTTATTTTGAGATAGGGTCTTTCTAAGTTGCTAAGGCCTTGCTAAGTTGCTGAGGCTGGCTTTGAACTTGTGATCCTCCTGCCTTAGACTCCAGAGCTGCTGGGATTACAGGCATGTGCCACAGTGCCTGGCAAAAGACCCCTATTCTAAAAGGAGTGAGAATTCCAAAGAGACTTAATATAATGAGCAATGGAAATGACCATAGATGACTCTTTGGATATACAGAAAGCTAAAAGCAGGCTGGGGGTGGAGCTCGGTGGTAGAGCTCATGTGGTAGAGCTACCTTCAATTCCTAACCCCCAAAAAGAATAAATAAAAATTAAAAGAGTTTTCAATGTACATTGAATAAATTTTGAACTAAAAAAGTGCAGGGTAAACATACACAAATTATAAATCGTTATGGAAAAATTGATTTCAAAAGTTCTGAGCAATGCACAGTGAAGATGCAAAGAGGAACTTAGAACTGGTCAAGGAATGGGGCCGGCCTAGAGCATGCTCCATGAAGAGCGTTTTGAATCAGGGTAGGTACAAGCTTAAGAAGGAATGAAGCAAAGGACTTTGTGATAGAATAAGTGTCATGTCAAGTATGGAGGTAGGAGCGACAATGATGATCACAGAAGATGTTTATGATTTGTTCCACTGAATTCAGGGATGAGTGCTGCAGAGCAAAGAGAAAGGATGAAGGGCCGACAGCTTGTAAAAGGCCCTGCTAGGGGAATGTGACAAGCTGTTTCTAGGTGAATAACCTGCTGCAAGCATTCTGAACAATTCCTGCGCACGTCAGCAGAGCCGGATCCTGTACTCCACACACAGTCTAGATCTTTACGATTTAACACAAAATAACAGTCTCTAAAAATCCCTCTGACCTGTAATCCCAGCAACTGGGGAGGCTGAGGCAGGAGGATTGCAAGTACCAGGCGAGTCTTAGCAAAACCGTGCCTCAAAATAAAAAACGAAAAGGACTGGGGTTGTAACCCAGTGGTAAAGTGTCCCTGGGTGTTCAATCCCCAGTACGCAACAAACAAAACAACAACAACAAAAACTATGTAAAATAAAATTATCACTTTGTCACATCCCACAAAATTCCAGGGAATAAACTGGCATTTGGAACAACAACAATTACTGGAACAGCAACAATTATTACACTTAATTAGCAAAGTAAGATTAATGAAGCTTCTATCTGTAAATTGAAAGGTGAACCTCAAATGAAATAATCATCAGGAAATGGTCACACTTTAGCTCCTGAATCTTTCAAGGGCAATAGATACAACAGGAAATGCAAGTTTGGGCCAAAATTTAAAGGCTGTTATTTGGGGGCTGGGGATGCAAATGAGTGGTGGAGTGCTTGCTCAGCAGGCACCAAGGTCATGTGACATCCAGTTTCTCGGTGGTGGTAATTGCCAAGAAGTTGCGACCATCTGTAATGTTCTTAAACGCTGCCACCTACTGAAAGTTTTGATGAACTGTGCACCTCGTTAGATTAGAGTTTCCAAGGCACTTATGGGGGCAGGAGGAGTGCTGGGAATGAAACTCAGGGCCTCCCGCGTGCCAGGCAAGCACTCTGCCACTGAGCTGCATCCCAGCCCCACCTTTCTATCATGAGGGAAACAGGGAATATCGTAAATGATTACTCTTGAGTTGTCTAGTGCTACCTGTTTGTTCAGTTATGTGACGGTGTATCTTGACCGGGAAAGCTAAGGTGAGCTGTGAGATCAGAAAAACAGGTTCTTTTTGTTTTGTTTTATTTTAAAGAGAGAAGGACAGTGAGAGGGAGAGAGAGAGAGTCAATTTTTATTGAGTTTTTCACATGGCTTTCGTTGCTCTGACACTTAGTGGTGTACATGGGTGCTGGGGTTTGAACCCATTTGCTTGTGCATGCCGGGCAATCGCTATCACCACTGAGCCACGGCTCCAGCCCCCAAACAGGTTCATTTTTAAAATGAAGCAGTTCCCTCTTTACTTGACTCTTAGGGAAATTTTCTGATGAAATCATACTTTTCTCACTTATCCACTTCTTATTATAAAATAAGAGACAGAACATTCTGGAAAACAAATATTACCTAGGATGACATTAAGGTTAGAGTTAAAGTAGTTGATGTGTCAGCACTGCCCTTGGCAACAACAATATAAAATAAAATGTGACTGTACTGGCAAGAAAGAGCACTGGCCCATACGTCGATGGGCAAAACCCAAGGTTCCGGTACTTGCCTGGCTCAGTGACCTAGGCTAGGCCACTCCACCTGGCTGTGGCTTCTTTACCTCTCTGGTAAACACGGAAGTTTCATTAAATCAACTCTCAGACATAGGCTCAGACTAAAATTTAACAAGGCTCTGGTGGACACAGCTTCAAGGAAATGGATAAGGACACAATGTTAATGACTCTTAACTGCTGTTGATATTCCTTTTCAAATTCCAGATAAGTTCGAACCACAGTGAAAGGATACATTTCACACTTTAAAACATTTGAAATGTAAAATATGAAGATCCTAGTGCCCAGATCTCTTTAATCTTTTTTTTTTTTTTTTCAGTTACAGGAATTAAACCCAGGGGTGCTTAACCACTGAGCAACATCTACAACCGCCCCCTCCTGGCAACCCCTGTATTTTGAGACAGGGCCTTGCTCAGTTGCTGAGGCTGGCTCTGAGCTTGTGAGCCTCCTGTCAGCTTCCTGAGCCACTGGGATTACAGGCTGTGAAAACAGTTTCCTTGGTCATCACTTTCCTGGGGTTGCTCTCCCCTGGCCCTGCTGGGTACATTGCTCTTCCCAGTCAGGAATCACATTTGGAGCTATTCCTGGATTTTGGAACTTCCCAAGGTGTGTGGAACTACTGCAAAATTATTCAGCCACCCATATAAATGTACCTGAGTCTTGCAATGCGGCCTTTGGCTTACACTGCTTATTTCAAGGCTGTATTTTTACAGCGGGCCCTAAGCACTAGAGCAGAGTATGATTTGTGTCCCTGTAAAGGAATACTTAAGAAACAGCCTCCCTGGTTTATGCTGTTCTCTCCTCTTTCTTGTGGCCCTCTTCTACTTGACTTAAGACTTGCTTCTTCATTGTTAAGCTTCTGAGATATTCCCACTTTTTCATCTCTCTCTTCGGCACCAGTCTCCCCTTTCAGTCTACTTCAGAACATCTGCCTTGCAATAAAACCATTGGGAAAGACAGTGCCTTCAGAAGACCTCTGAATATTTGTTGACAGCTCCATTCTGTTCTTATTTCCACATCAAATTGATTGAGAAAGAGCCATTATTTCCCCACCATCTTGGTGCACCCTGGATAAAGGCATCACAAGGAATCTACATTTGCTGTAGGGTTCATAGCTCGCTAATGTTGCCACCTGGGGTCACTCTGAAGATACAAAAATCATTCCTGGTGGGACTGGGAAGATCCTCTCAGGTGAAGCCCCGCTCAGTGGCCAACTGTAAAGTTAGATTGCCTTTGGGGAGTAGGATCTCGGTGGAATGTAACAGGCTGAGGAGGTTAGGACTGTTAGAAAGAGGACTCGTGGATGTAAAATGACTCCTTCCTCTCATTTCCTGTGTCTGTGTTTGATACCTTTCATTCATAATTTTTTGGAAGATTCTTGGCCATTATCTTTTCAAATATTCTGTTCCATTCTCTCTGGAGAAAGAACTTGACAAAATCACGGAAAAGGAAGGCAGTTGGAGTGACTGGCACAATTGAGTGAGGAGAGAGTGGTGGATGACATTAGAGAGGAGGGCATGGGCCAGGTGGTACGGATCCTTATAGGTTTATAACAAAGATTCGAAATTTATGTTTCCTTTTTATTACAGAGAAGTCAAAGATATATAAAAGTAAAATTGTATTCCTGTTTCCCGTATACCTTTTACCAGTTTCTAACAATTACCAATTCATGCTCAAACCTTTTCATGCCCCTACTGATGCTGGTGATGTGGATGTCGGTTTCGTGTCCTCTCGGAGTCGAAGAATGAAACCGAGGGACACCGAGGCAAGCGTAGTAGACAGATTTTATTTTATAGAAAGTAAAGCACAGAGAAAAAGAGCAGACTTCCCCCAGAGTGGGAAAAGGGGACAGAGATGATGAGACAGTGAGGTTTGTCCTTTTTATATGACGTTCTCTCCTGGATTGGTCACTGCTTCCCTGCCCCTGTACCTAGGACACAGGCAACAGGAATTCTGGTCCAATCTTTGGTCCATGCCTTAGGCGCCAATAGGAAGAATGTGGTTGCTTATCTAGCAGCAAGGAGTGTCTGCATCTGGGCCTATCTTGTCAGACCCTCATTAGCTTTGGGGGATGTCTTTGCCCTCTCAGGAAAGATGACCATCAGTTGATTTTCTCCTCTTCCACCCACATTGTTCTGCCTACACTGACTGCCTAACTTTTCCTGCCTCACTACTTTCCTGCCACACACCACCAGATCATTATACAGAAAACTCCAGACACATTTTTTTTAGGTTTTTAGTTTTGCATTCTTTTATATTTACTTTTTGAGACAAAATTTTATTTGTGAATATTTCAGTACCACTGCAGATAGACTTTTTAACATAGCCATAATACCATTATTATAACCAATATTAAACCATAGTATATCTATTAAGGTTGTACTTGATATATTAATGTTATATTTAATAATATTCATGTTAAATATAACAGTAATGATTTTAAAACAAAATTAATTCTTTAATATCATCAAACATTCTGTCAATGATTCAATTTTTACCCTTGTCTGAATGTATTTTTTAGTTTCTTTTAGTTTTGAATCACTTTTTTTTTTTTTTTTTTACCCAGGGCCTAACATGCTAGGCAAGTGCTCTACCACTGAGCCACATCCCCAGTCCGTTTTATTTTACTTTTGAGACAGGGTCTTGCTACATTTTCCAGGCTGTCTTTGAACTTGGACTCCTCCTGCCTCAATTTCTTGAGTAGCTGGGAGTTCAGGTGTGTACAACCATGTCAGGCTTGAGTCACATTTAGAAGATTTTTTTTTTTTTTTTGAACCTAGGGCTGTTCGACCACTACATTGCCAGACATTTTTATTTTTGAGACAGGGTCCCACTAAATTTCCCAGACTGGCCTCAAATTTGTGCTCCTCCTGCCAGCCTCCTGAGTAGCTGGGATTACAGGTGTGTACCAACCACTACACCTGGTTTTAAAATAAGCTTGATCACTGCAACTGTGAAAATGTCTCTCAAATGCTTTTTAATCTGTGAGGGCCCCTCTTCATTACACTCCCAATCCCCATAATTCCTCTGTTAAAGAAACTTCAATTTGTTGATAGCATCTCTGTGACATCATTTTGTATATTTCGGAAATTTTGGCATATTGGTAATTAGGTTAAGAGTCTTGATGTGATGTGGAATTAAGTTTTTGGCAAGTATACTTGGCAGATCTTGTGCATTTGCATTTCCATAAAGAGATCCATACTGCTCAGTGGATTTTGTTTTTGTGATTTTAGAATCCCTTAATTTGGCTGGAGCGGTAGCTTGGTGGTTATGGTGCTTGCCCAGCATACGCAAGTACATGGGTTCAAACCCCAGCACCCCATGTACACAACTAAGTATCAGAGCAACAAAAGTCATGTAAAAAACTAAGTAAAATGTTGATTCTCTCTCTCTCTCTCTCTCTCTATATATATATATATCTAAAATAAAATTTAAAAAACAAGAATCCCTTAATGATCACTGTCTAAATCCATTAATTTCTGAGAGTTTACAAGAGGATGATATAGACTATCCTATTTTCTTTTTTATTTTAATCACCAAAATATGTCTATAAAGACAAGTGTATCCTTACTAGCCATTTAGTTACCCTAAATTATGACACATATCAAGAGCAGAATAAAGTTTGATTATTTTCCTTTACATTACTAATTTTCAAAATAATGACCAGTTCACTGTCATCTTTCAGTTATTTTTCAAAGTTTATTTGTCCTTAGACTACATGCAGAAAAGATTACTGTTTAAAAGTTACATTTACCTATTAATATAATTAATATAGATAAGTTTTTGGTATATGTAAAATATTTAAATAAAAAAGTTCACATAATTCCTAGATCAGATTTTTTTTTCTAAAGAGAGAGGGACAGTGAGAGAGCGAAAGAGAGAAACAACTTTATTTAGTTTTTCACATGGCCTTAGTTGCTCCAACACTTAGTTGTGTACGTGGTGCTGGGGTTTGAACCCGGGTCCTCGTGCTTGCCATGCAAACGCCGAAACCACTGAGCCACCGCTCCAGCCCCTTCAATGTACTTCATTGTATGAAAACACATTTTTAAATCAACCAGTCCTCTTTTGGTGGACGTTGGAGTTTGTTTCTAGCCTTTTGATGTTTTAAACAATGGAGCAATGAATAGCTTAGAGCAGATGTATTTTTCATTTTTGCCTAATATATCTTTGGGGTGTAGTCCTTGAATTAAGATAGCTGAATTAAAACTAAAGGATTCCATGCATTTCTCTAATCTCAGCAGGAAGTTCTGGGGTGTGTTGTTGGAGGGACAGATGAGGCAGACACCTGAGAAAATTCAGGAAACAATTTTATTTAAAGCTGTGCAGCTTGGTCCAGGGGACTTAGGTGTCACAAATCCTGGACCTCGAGCTCTTATGGTTTTGTATTCAGTGACAGTGGGTGGTTATGAAACATTTAATTAATTATTTTATTGGGATAAGCCATACAACAGTTTTATAAGGTTTTTATCAAAAAGAGCAGAAATAACATCTCCTGTACAGGGTGTTCTTCCTCTCTGGGGTGAAGGCTCATCCCATAACTGAAACTCCTGTAAGATAAGCACAGCACAGAACTCCTCTGTCTTAGTGGAGTTACAAATTGCAGCCAGTCTCTTTGCAAATCCTGGCAAAGATTTTGCTGACAGAAGTCAGTTAAGACAGTTTAAAATTACATGGTCAGCATAATTAGCGGCAGGGTCCCGAAACCCCTTCCCCAGCCTACTTGAGTGTAAACACTGCCATAGCATAATGGGCATGGGATTCTTTTTTTTTAAAACATTTTTCCACATTTTTTAATTGGCACACATTGTACATATTGATGGAATTTGTTGTTACATATTCATATATGCACACAATGTAACAATATAATTTAGGGGGTGAGATTCTTAAGTTAATGCCCAATGCAGTTGAGCAGTGGTTTGAGAAATGATATCACCTTTGGGGGTACACAGGAGCACACACACCATTTGACTTTTGTAAAATTACCTTCTTAACAGAGATTTTAAGCATTAGTTTGGGAAAGTTCATGTTGTTCCTTAGGATGAGTAAATAAATGTGATTTTCCTTAAAAATAACTTCAAAATTATTTTTCCAAATATTCAAGAATCCTCTCTCAGTGGTTGTTATTTTACTATTTATTTTAGTTCTGCGCAACTGGCCAGAACTAGAAAGCAGAAAGTGTAAGGCTAACCTGGATGCAATCTGGAGGTCTTAGGTGGTTTTGTATTGCTAAATTTTTTGTACGCACATTTGTATGTTAGGGAAATATCTTAGAAGAAAGTGAAACTTAGAGGCGCTGAGAGGTTACTGGGACTTACCGGAGATAGACAGGGAGTATGATGGTCTTTGGCCCCAAAGAGCAAACTGAGAAAGCTGCGTTTTCACATTTATGTCTTTCCATGTGTTCCCTGCCCAGCTAGAAGACCCAGCACCATGGTGTTCTCTGTTATTTTCAGAATCTAAATATGCTCTTTCGAGGTTTCACATGATTGATGGCACAGCCCATGTGAAGAGACCTGTCAGAGACAGTCAACAAGTAGATGGTCTGAGGCTGAATAAGAGCTCTTTTCTTTTCCTTTCTTGAAAGCATAGTTGCATCACTGAATGCAGTTCAACAATGTGCATTGAAGATCTAGGGTGTAGAAGAAAGAAATTGTAAAAACTAACCTTTATCGAGTGATTACATATAACCACAGGGTGCTAATTAGGCTCTTTCCATGGATTATCTCACCATATTTTCAAAAGGTCCAATCAACATCTCACTGAGGCCAATCACCCTTCTCAATATCATGTTGTTGGAGTGTGATAGAATGTGGTCTGTTTTCTGTTTTTAGAATCTACACTCTTACCAAAAAGACTACACCAGTTGCTAACATGGGCTATGGAGTTACTAAAAGGAAGTGTCAGGGATTTTTAAAATCTCAAATCTTTCATATTCTCTTAAAGAAAATGAATCCAATTGCACAGGAAAATAATTTGAGAATATGTATGTGCTACTATTACTATTAAATGCAAATGTATCATTTGTTGTATCACTTATACAAAGCTTCATGTGCATACACCTGTGTGTGAACCTTTGAATACATGTGTGTATGCTAGACAGCTGATAGAATGATTAGGAAAGGGGCTGGAGTGGTAGCTTAGCGGTCACGCCACTTGCCTGGAATGCATGAGGATCTGGATTCTAACCCCAGCACCGTGTACACCACAAAGTGTTGGAGCAACGAAAGCCATGTGAAAAACTAAATAAAATTGATTCTATCACTGTCCCTCTGTCTTTTAAAAACAAAAAAGGAATGATAAGGTAGAAAGGAATTTAATCTTTAAATTAAGCTGTTTCTTCAAACCCTGGTTTCCTTACTTTCCATATAGACTTGAGTAAGTTATTTGCTACTTTAAGTCAAATTTTGTCAACTCTTTTTTTTAAGAGAAAGGGACAGTGAGAGAGAGAGAGAGGACAAAATCAATTTTGTTTAGTTTTTCATGTGGCCCTCCTTGCTCTGAGACTTCATTGTACACATGATGCTGGGGTTTGAACTCGTGCACTGGCACATGCCAGGCAAGCGCAGTAACCACTGAGCCACTACTAAGCCCCCATATTTTGTCAGCTCTTAAATAGGGATAGCAATTCCCTATTAGCATTCTGAGGATTTGGAAATATTATATGCATAAAAGTTTAAAGCAATGTCTGACACATGGGGGATCAACCCTTAAAAGAAAGATGTGCAGCTGATTTCTGAAGCATTCTCAAAGTGGTGAATTTTGGCATTTGCCATGACCCAAGTAATGAAGAAAAAAGAATGGTGGACAATACAAGTGGGGAAAAAAGAGGTGGTGTAGACCACAGTAGAGCATTAGCCTAATACACTCAAGGGCCAGAACTGGATCCCAAGCAGCATAACATAAAAAAGAAGTGGGAAACAGAGATATGGAGACTGGAAGGCAGTCAAATTTGCTGAAAAAATTGTGCATGTGTGCAACATTAAGAAAAATTAATTTTCTATGCAGAGAGTTCAGCTTGCTGTGTAGTGGAGATTATGTTGCTTAGTGTTTAATCTAAACATGGCATAGTAGGGGAAGTGTACAGGAGATGGGAGGGACATGGAATTCCCTTTCCCAGTCATCATCAGTCACTTTGCACATTGTCAAAGAAGATGTCCTGAAGTTTACCTGGTTTAATTATGTGGACAATTTCCTAGGAGATCTGTCTTGAGACTCTGCTAGAGGCAAACAGGTGGAGAGGTGTCCCTTTGTCCACACCCCTACAAAGCATGTCTTTTAACTTTCAGCTCTGGAATAAGAGTCTGGGGGACCCAGTGGGGAGGTGAAATGGATGCAATGATTATTAAATTTTTTCTATGATTCTTGAGTCTGAAAACTGGGAATACCTCTATATTCCTAGATACTGAGAACGACCTTGGTGAATGAGAACAGCTAAAACTGGAACTGAGCTGGGTCAAATCAGTAACATAAAGCATTTGGTAATCATTTTTTAATTAATCATTTGAACATTTTTTGACATGTTCCTAAAGAATGTGTTTCCTAAACGAATTTGATTTTGATCTTAGAATATAGTCTGTATTTTTGCATCTTGTCACCAGATGGCAGTAATAACTCATTCATTTATTTCTCCTCCTTCCTTGTTTATTATCATTTTCCTGCTTGAGGTTATTCTAGAAGTGAACCAATGGCTCTCAGTTAGAAGTGATGATTAAAACTTCTCTATTTCCTATGGTAAGTCAGAATGCTAGCGTCAGAGTTTCCTATGAAAACTATGGAAAAATGTGCATTGAGATAAGCAAAGGAAATATGATCTCATGGGAGAGTTGGAATGCCATTAAGTAATAAAGCCTCTGCCTGTGTGGGTATGTGAAGGCGGGGAGGAAAAGGGGGGGGGCTCTTGAATTTGTGCTACAGGGTTATATATATACATGACTTTAAAAAATCACCTGTGTTTAGTACCATTGTCAGGTCTCAGGTGTAGCTCCATGAAGGGTGAGGGAGTGAGGCCAGCCAAAGGTGAAGTGGCCCGCATACAGCACAGACTTACATGACACTGGCCTCGGTCCCACTTAATCATTGTTTTCCTTACTCAATTTACCTTAATATGGCACATTTCCTTCTTCTGATATTTTCCCCAGTAAAATTTTCTTGTTCAACTCTCCTGGATTCACAAATACATGTTTCAATTTAGGAAGCAAAATATATTATTTCTCTTAAAAATTCTTATTTTCATTTCTTAAAAATAGCTATGAAAGAGGCTGGAGCAGTTGTTATGGCGTTTGCCTGGCATGTGCGAGTAGGTGAGTTTGAACCCCAGCACCACGTACACAACGGAGTGTTGGAGCAATGGAAAACGCATGAAAAACTAAATAAAACTAATTCTCTCTCTCTCTCTCTCTGTCCCTCTCTCTCTTAAAAAAAAAAAAGCTATGAAAACCTAAAGACTGAAAATAAAAACTATAATTATGCTGAGCTGCTCATTTATATTTCTTTAAATTTGGCTTGATATTGGATGTGTTCCTGGTTTTGTTCCTATTGTTCATCACCTAAAAGTGAGGTTTGTGTTGACCATTTTCCAATAGCTTGGGGTGATTAACTGATCTGATTTTCACTGTAGCTGATCAAAACTGTTTTCAGGGCTCCTTAGGACCCAGAATGTGGCTATGGACCAGGAAACACAGTTTTTGTTGGTGAGAAACCATGAAAATGAAAAGAGATCTTATAACTCTAATCCACAGGCCTGGGTTTAACTCTGCACTTACACAGGCCAGATATGTGGATGTGGGCACTTTTTTTATCCTTTTATAAAATAGGGATGTTAATGCATACATTGAGGTAAAGCTTCTGATGTGCTGGCATGCAAACTCAAAAAGGTGGAATTTTCATTGTATTTCTCATTGTAACCCCAGGACAAAAGTAGGTTGATTCTGGCTTAAATTACCAAGGCAAGGCTCTGTCTTCCACGTTTGTTGTTCCCAGAAGTTCTTCCACGTCCACACCTCTCTTTGGTCAGGAAGTCTCCTAATGACAATCTAACAGGAAAAGTAGTGTTTAGTTCTTAAGCCTTTTGGAGCATTTAAAACACCTTCGTGGAATGCCTACCCGCTCAGTGCATGTTCAGAACAAATTTGTGAAATGGGAGGTGGGAAAAGTAGAAGCTAAAGGGGCTAAAAACTTCAAGCTTCTTTCCTTAATTGAAGAAGGAAGAACCATCCTAATTAATAGAAGTTAATGAAGATTAAATGAGGTAATTAACAGGCCAGTGCTTGGAAAGGTGATATGCTAATTCCTATGACTGACTGGAGGAAGGGATGCTTTAATGCAGACAGGCTCTGAAACCCTACATCATAAAGGAGCCTCGGAGATCTCCTCTGAGATCTGTCTCTGCTAAGGAGCTTTGGACTCAGCCGGCCGCATGCTTCTGTGAGCATCTGTGATCTGGCTTCATTCAGGAATGGCAGATTTCTAAAGGCTGCCCTCCTTCACAGCCCTTCCTGCAGTTTCAGCATTGCCTGATGGACAGTATTTTCATACAGCTTTAAACTTCGTTTTGAAATAGAGGATATTTTTCTTGTGGAATCTTGACATCTGGAAGGAAAAACTCGTATTTTAAAAATTTGCTTGGGGATATTTGAGGTATTATGAATTCAAAAACCATATGATCTTTTGGCAAATCTGCATGATCAAATTGTATCTGTGCAATAGAAGCACTCGTTTGTCTTAGTCTAAAGTATAGAAAGTACAATAGCGTCCCGATTTTGACATGGTGAAGTTGTCACACTTTCCATCTGCAGATTTTTTTGTTTTCTAGAAGCGATCAGGAATTTGCCTTCGTAGCTTATCTTCTGTTTCACCTCAGAGTTTCCTGATGCTAAAAACGTAGGCTATGTAATGGCTAACTGATCAACTTCCCATTATTCTTTTTTTTTTTTTTGAGAGAGGGATAGTAACAGAGAGAAAGAGAGAATCAATTTTATTTAGTTTTTCATGTGGCCTTCGTTGCTCTGAGTCT
The DNA here is from genome assembly GCA_004027875.1 of Aplodontia rufa. Taxonomy (NCBI): domain Eukaryota; kingdom Metazoa; phylum Chordata; class Mammalia; order Rodentia; family Aplodontiidae; genus Aplodontia; species Aplodontia rufa. The sequence continues at coordinate 19,720 of PVKS010027309.1, forward strand.
TTGTTGTGTACGTGGTGCTGGGGTTTGAACTCATGTACTTGCGCATCTCAGGCAAGCACCGTAACCACAGAGCCACCACTCCAGCCCCTGCCCATTATTCTTAAAGAAGCTCTGAAATCCAGCAAAAAAGAAACCCCAAAATGTGCTGACTTCAGATTGAGGCATGAAGTAAATTATTTAGCAATAGAAATTGTGTATACTGGTTGAGCTTTGTCTCCACAGAGTTAGAAATTGTGCCTCTTCCCATTGAGATTGAGACTTCAGAAAGCCTGGAAAATACCGATTATTTTAAAGTCATGTGGACAATTTTTCCCCCATAAGAGTTTCTTCACAGGAGTGGAGAACTAAGAATGTCACTACTGAGGGATGTGAAGCCCGATTGCCACTTCATGAGGGATGCCAGAGGAGAGGAGATGAACTGGACTTGGAGGAAAGGTATGGAAGCATCCATCTGTCGCAGGAAATCATGAATGATTGACTTGTGGCTGTCTTGTCAGGACCATGTGCCCAGAACCCTTCCTGGTGGGAAGGGGTGGAAAAGGGAAGACATACATGAATATATTCACACAGGTACATCTATGTATGTATATAAAATAGTTTAGAAGATTGTATTGATGTATGTTCAGGTAAAATTCAGGGATGAAGGAGTGTGTGTGTGTGTGGGGTGTGTGTGTGTATGGTGGTGGTTTCATTCCTTTGCTTTGACTTAAACTATAACTACTTTTTTTCCATATCAAGAATCATGGCGGGGCTGGAGCAGTGGCTCAGCAGTTTCGGCGCTTGCCTGGCAAGCACAAGGACCCGGGTTCAAACCCCAGCACCACGTGCGCAACTGAGTGTTGGAGCAACTAAGGCCATGTGAAAAAAAACTCAATAAAGTTGTTCCTCTCTCTCACTGTCCCTCTCTTAAAAAAAAAAAAAAAAAAAAAAAGAATCATGGCTATCATGAATGCATAAGATAATAAAATTAGAATTTCACATAGTTACTCTATCATATTATCTTATGTTATAAGCTTGAATGTTCAAACCCAGGACCTCAAGCATGCATGCCAGGCAGTTGCTTTTCTAGGGAGTTACATCCCAAGCCCACCCAAAGGCCTTAAAGTAAGCATATATAAATCGCTGCAAGGTAAAGTGCCTGAAAACTGTTTAAATATTTTTTTGCATATGATCCACATGTAATTCTCATTTTTTATAACTTCACTACCTTCCTAATAAGCTCAGATATGAAGTCATTGTATACTGTAGTGTTTCCCTTTAACCCTCTTTGATTTCAGTTCTGCAGGTAACAGTATGTACTGCTTACTTCAGTCCTTATGTTGATGTTTGTCTACTCATTTTGGTCATCTAAAGTACATTCAGGCTGGGTGTGGTGGCGCATGTAATCCCAGTGACTCTGGAGGCTGAGGCAGGACGATTGCAACTTTGAAGTCAGTCTCAGCAATATAGTGAGGCCCTAAGCAACTTAGCAAGACTTTATCTCAAAATAAAATATAAAAAGGACTGGGGCTGTGGCTCAGTGGTTAAATGTCCCTGGGTTCAATCCCTGGTACCAAAAACGCCTAAGGAAAAAAATAGAGATAATATTTACCCTAAGTTTTCGCATGTTGATAAAAGTCATCTGTCCCTTTGTCCTTTATGTTTGATGGCATGTTTTGTTGTACATAAAAATTTGGCTCACGTGTTCTAAATATATTAAATGCTACTTTTTTCTCTTATAAAATATTTTCCCGAAATCCGGTGATAATAAAATTTTCCTTCCCTTATGTCACTTCCTCTTCTTTGTGTAGAGATAAAATAAATTGTGTATATGTCAAAAGTATGCAGTAGCTGGGATTCTGTGATGCCCCCAAGGTTTCAACCCCTTGGAGTACACACTTTATAATCCCCTCTCTGTGGAAGAGTGTTGGCAACCCTCTCAACTTCGTATGCTGAAGCCTTAACCCCAATGTGATAGAATGTGGAGATGGGACCTTTGGAAGATAACCAGGACTACATTAGGTCGTGAAGGTGGGAGCCCCATGATGAGATTAGTGAAGAGAGAAAACCATCCACATGCACACACACAGGGAATACCACGGGAAGCACAGCAAGATGGCAGCCATGTGTAAGCCAGGAAGAGAGAACCTGTACCAGAAATCAACCCTGCTGGCACCTTGGCCAGGACTTCCCAGCCTCCAGAAGAGTGAGAAAATAAATTCTGCTGGCGAAGCCACCTGTCCACCGTATTTTATTATGGAAGCCCCAGAGACTAAGACACCTTTCCTTGAATATAGATGGGACCTGTGAATACAATGGGATCATTGCTCCTGTGATTATGTTATTCTAAGACTCCATCCTATATATATACCATGGAGTTCTACTCGTCAATTAGAAACAATGAAATTGCAGCCTTTGAGGGTAAATGGATGGCGATGGAAGAAATCATGTTGAATGTAGTTAGCCTAACTCAAGAGAGTCAAGGGTGGGATATCTTCACTCATCTGTGGAGGCTGGAGCTAGACCCCCACCAGTGTGAAAGGTCATTAGCGCTCATGTATTAGACCCAGCAAAGCGAAGCAACACATAATCTAGGGAAATCATAGAGATGTATTGGGAAGGAGGGGGGAGGGGTAAAGTGGGAAATTAGGGTGGGCTCTAGGGGGTAAATCTAATTTTAAGAATATATACATATCATATTGTTTCGTTGGAAGCATTTTTGATTGTACAACAACGAAATGTCTTAAAAAAAGAAAAAAAAAAGACTGCATCCTAGCCACCTTCCCTTGCTGACTTTGCTGAAGCAAACGTCCGTGGCCACTTGCATAGAACGTGTGTGCAGTCTCTCAGAAAGAATCCCTGGCCGGAAGCCATCAAGAACGTGGGGATCTTACTCCTACAAACACAAGACGCTGAATTCTGAAACCCCACGTTTCAGACAAGACCACATCCCTGGTGGACACCATGATTCAGCCTGTGGAGATCCTGAGCTCAGGACCCGGTGAATCCATGCTTGGATTCCTGACCCACAGAAATTCTGAGATAATAAATTAGTGACAGTTTAAGCCACTATGTTTGTGATAATTTACTGTACAACCATAGAAAATTACTAGGATATAATTTAATAAAATTTGATGTGCACATACATGAAGGAAGCCGTAACGTTTATGGCTTATCATCTCAAATTTCCTATCCCCAGCATTCCTACCCTGGTCTCCCCTAATCCCAGGCAAGCATGGGTCTGCTGCTTTTCTTCACTGTAGATTAGCTTGTATCTTATAGTTTTGATTTTGTTTAGTTTCTGATACAAGTCTTGCTACATTGCCCTGCTTGACCGCAACTACTCCTCCCTTAAGTTTCTGAGTAGCCTGGGCTACAGGCATGAGCCACTCTTCCCAGCCCTCTGCTTTCTTTTCTTTGTTTTCTTTTTTAAGAGAGAGAGAGAGAGAGAGAGAGAGAGGGAGAGGAAGAGAGAATCAATTTCATTTAGTTTTTCACGTGGTCCTCATTGCTCCAACACTCTGCTGTGTGCGTGGTGCTGGGGTTTGAACCCCGTGGACTTGCGCATGCGAGGCAAGCACTGTAACGGCTGAGCCACCGCTCCTGCCCCAGCCCTGTGCTTTTCAATAAATACAATCATGTACGTACACTCTTCTGTTTGGCTTGTTTCTCTCGTTATAATTATTTTGAGATTTATCTTTTTGTGCATTCCAACAGTTCATTCTTTTTTTATGTCTGAGTAGTCATCAATTGTATTTGCCACAATTTATTTATTCAACTGTTGATACACGTCTGGGTTGTTTCCAGTTCTTAGCTGTTTGACGTAAAGATGCTATGCACATTCATGTATATGTTTTTGTTTAAACATATGTTTTCATTTCTCATGGGAAGTATCTAGGAGTGGAACATCTTAGTCATTATACAGCTATGTGTTTAACTTTTATTTATTATTTTTCTGGTACTGAGGGTTGAACCTCAGGGCTGCTTCATCACTGAGCCATATCCCCAACCCTTTTTTAAATTTTTATTTTGAGACACAGCTTTGCTAAGTCACTGAGGCAGGACTTGAATTTGTGATCCTCCTGCCTCAGCTTCCCAGGTCACTGGGATCATAGGTGTGTGCCCCTGCGCCTGGCTTATGTATTTAACTTTAAATTTTTTAAAAAAAAATTTGTATCTGAAATAGTTGTACAACTTTATGTTCTCAGAAGCTGCTTATGAGAGTTCCAGGTGCTCTACATCCCAATCAACGCTTGACTTTTGTCAGCATCTAAAATTTTATATGTGATGTTACTCTCCATGTCTGTAACAGATGTTCATGGAACCCTCTTTTCACATGCTTATTTGCCATTTATATGTCTTATTTCATAAAGTATTCATTCAAATTTTTGCCAACAGGTTTAATATAGGTATTTATATTCTTATTACAGGTTTCTGAGATTTGTAAAGTAGATTCTTCATGTGATTTACAAATATTTTCTTTTGATCTGTGGGTTATTATTTCATTCTGTTAGTGGATATCTGAAAGAACAGAAATTTAAAATTTTGATGAAGTTTGATATCAGTTTGGTCTTCTATGTATGGTACACTAGGTGTCATACATAAGAAGTTATTGCTCGACCCCAAACCGTGGAGATTTTTTCTCATATTTTTTCCTACAAGAGTTATAGATTGCCGGTCATGGTGGTGCATGCCTATAATCCCAGTGATTTGGGAGGCTGAGACAGGAGGATCACAAGTTCATAGCCAGCCTCAATAACTTAGTGAGGCCATAAGCAATTTAGTGAGACCCTGTTTCAAAACAGAAAATGAGTTGGGGATGTGGCTCAGTCCTTGAGTGCTCCTGGGTTCAATCTCCAGTTACCACTGCCAATAATAATAATAATAATAATAACAACAACAACAACAGTAGTTCCAAGCTGGCCTTGAGCTCACAATCCTCCACCTCAGCGTCCAGAGTAGCTGCGATTATTGGCATTTGCTACCTTGGGTCACCCCACATCGTGTTTTTAAGGATTGTCCTTTCTCCCCTAAATTGCCTTTGCAACTTTGTCAAAAATAATCTGACCATTTATGTATGAACATCTCTTTTTGGCCTCTTTATTCCGTTCCATTGTTCTATTCATCTACCTTGATGCCAATACTACACTTCCTTCATCATTGTAGATTTGTATAAGTCTTGATGTCAGGTAGTGTAAGTCCTGTAACTTTATATTTTACAAAGTAGTTTCAGAATGTGTGACCTTTGAAAGTGGCCTCTTTTGCTTAACATCATTCATTTGGGATCTGTGTATGTTGTGTACACCAACAGTTTGTTTCTTTTTTATTTTTGAGAAAGTAGTCCATTGTGTGGACATACCACAGTTGTTTTTATATTTATTTATTTTTATTTATTTATTTATTTGGCACTGGGGTTTGAACCTAGAGGTGCTTTACCACTGAGCCACATCTCCAGCCCTTTTTATTTTTATTTTGAGACAGGGTCTCACTAGGTCACTCAGGGCCTTGCTGAGTTGCTGAGGTTGGCCTTGAACTTATGATCCTCCTGCCTCAGCCTCCCAAGTCTCTGGTATTACAGGCAAGCATCAACATGCTGGGTTTATGCATTCGCTCCTTGAGGGACAGTTTGATCGCTTCCAGTTTGGAGTGATTGTGAATAATGCTGCTGGAAACATCATTGTAGATACCTAGAAGTCAGACATGATGGTGTATTACTATATAACATGATAGGTGTATTACAATATAAGAAACTTCCAGACTCTTACCTTTTTGTATTCCCAGAAATGATGCATGTGTTCTAGGAGCCGTACATCCTCATCAGCACTTGGTATGATCGATAGTTTTGAAAATAATGCATAAAAGCCCCCCTTTTTTTTACTTCAGTGAATAGCTTTTATTCTCTATTATAAACTTTGATTATGTTTTCCACTTTTTTTATTGGTGCATTATAACTATACATACTGATGGGTTTGTTTTTGCATTTTAGTACATGCACACAATTCAAAAATATAATTTGGTCAATATCACAAAGGAGTACATTTTTAAAAAAACTTTTAAAATTAAAATATTTTAAAATGACTTTGAGAGCTGGGCACAGTGGTACACACTTGTAATCCCAGTGAATCAGGAGGCTGAGGCAGGAGGATCACAAATTCAAAGCCAGCCTCAGCAACTTTGCAAGGCCCTAAGCAAATGAGCGAGACCCTGTCTCAAAACAAAAACATTCAAAGGTCTGGGGATGTGGCTATGGGGTTAAGTGCCCCCTGGGTTCAATCCTTGATACCAACAAAAAAAAACATTGTTATTAAAATATATATACTGAAAATGTATTTATCATTTTAGTTTCATTGGTCAAACACACTCAGGTAATCAGTAAACAAATCAAGAAATAGAACATTACAAGAGCCCTACATACTTCTGTGTTCTCTTCCATTTATTACCCACCCTTCCAAACCCTATTCTGACTTCTAATATGTACATTAAGTCTGTCTTTTTCTAAATGATATACATGGCAACTTACAATATGTGGTCTTGGGCCCTCTGATATTTTCTTAGCCCTTTTGGAATGTTTGTCAGGATGGAAGCACTGATAGAATACTATTTAAGCATTCGTTTTTAGTTATGAAATGCACATACTTCATATTGTACCCATTCATCAAGGTAATTATAGATGTTACTAAAATATCAAGTGTATTATTTTAATTTAGAATTGCTAAAGTTTTCTTTTTTAATCTTAATTTCTTCAATCATTATTTATATAATAACTGAGCAATATGATCATGGTTTATATTTCATAATTTATCAGGTTGATTTGTGTTTTTCTACCTATTTCCCCAGGTAAATATGATATTCTCAGGGCTGGAGTGGTGGCTCAGTGGTTATGGTGCTTGCCTGGCATATGTGAGGGCCTGGGTTTGAACCCCAACACCACATGCACAACTAAGTGTTGGAGCAATGAAAACCAGATGAAAAACTAAATAAAATTGATTCTCTCTTTAAAAAATATGATATTCCCTTTTAGGAGGTGTGAGACAGAGGCACATAATCCCTGTCACCACCAGCTGCAGCGGCCCTTACTCCTGTCATTTGTGGCCTCTGCATTAGTAGCAGAGGCATTTCCAATCATTAAGTAGCTAAAGAAAGATCTAACACTCTTTAGCTTCCCTGTGGGGTTTCTGCAGAGAAATGCCACCATTCCTGTTCTTTCTTATCCTCTAGTCCTGTGTCAGGATGCCAGAAGCCTGCACTTGCTGTTACAAAACAAGTTCACCGCATGCATTTGAGTAAACCTGCATTGGACTTGAACTTGCCTTAGTAAGGACGTGCAAGCTCCTTGACACATAAACATGCCTAAACCTTTACTAAAGGGGGTTTCTTCAGGAATTTCTGATGATAAACCTTAACTTTGCTTGACTTCTAATTTTATTAACTCATAGTCACACACACACACACACACATTCGCACAACAGATATCCTTGTGTTACCATTTATACAATTTTTCTCCTTTATCTTTCCTACATTTTATGATATCAGTGGCCAGAATAAATAACAATTGCATTTTAAGAAACTAATTCTTACATTTAACAAATGAGTCTGCTAAAGATGTCTATTTTTTTTTTTTTTGTACTAGGTGTTGAACCCAGGGGTATTCAACTTCTGAACCACATTCCCAGCCCCTTTTTTATTTTTTATTTTGAGACTCGGTCTCACTAAGTTGCTTAGGGCCTCATTAAGTTGCCAAGGCTGGCTTTGAACTTGTGATTCTCCTGCCTCAGTCTCCAGAGCTACTGGGATTGCAGGCATGAACCACCACGCCTGGCATGATGTCTATTTTGGAATGAGGTATTTATGCAGCATTCATTCCTACGTGTCTTGAGAGAAATAACACAATAATGACAAACCAGCTTGCTTTTAAATCCCAGCAATCAGACTAAATAA
>PVKS010027310.1:0-27642 GCA_004027875.1 Aplodontia rufa
CTTTAAAAAAAAAAAAAAAAAAAAAAGAGAGAGAGAGACATCCAGAATCCAAATTTGGAGTGTGGAGTTCCTGAAGAGTCAGGGAAGGGAAAGAGAAACAGAATTTGGAGTGACACCTCCATTTCTACTTTTCAGTCCCTAGTCTAACCCAGGTAGTTTCTGGAGCCCATTATCAAAGGAACCTGTGGAGAAAAAACTTTGCAGCCAAAGGATGAGACAAATCCCATGTCCCGAGTTTCCACCTCCATGCCTATCTTCTACCACTAGAACCACCATCTCTTGGTTCTTCTTCTTCTTTTTTTTTTTTTTTTTTTTGGTGGGGGGTAGTACCAGGAATTGATCTCAGGGTGCTTAAACCACTAAGCCACATCCCCCAGCCCTTTTTTATTTTTTAATTTGAGACATGGTCTCACCAAGTTGCTGATTGAGATCTTCTTGCCTTAGCCTTCGCCTCTGGAGTCTCTGGGCTTATAGGCGTTCACCACCATGCTCAGCTTGGGACATTCTTTTTTTTTTTCTTTTTTGATACCAGGGATTGAGCCCAACTCAGGGGTGCTTAACCACTGAGTCACATCCCCGGTCCTTTTTTTATACTTTATTTTGAGATAGGGTCTTGCTAAGTTGCTTAGGGGCTCCCTAAGTTGCTGAGGCTGGCTTTGAACTTGTGATCCTCCTGTCTCAGGCTCCCCAGTTGCTGGGATTACAGGAATGCACCACTGCACCCAGCTATCTTTTGGTTCTGACAACCAAAAAATGTCTCTGGACATTGTCCAGTGTCCACTAAGAGGCAAAACTGCCTTAGTGGAAAACTATTGCTCTACAGCACTATCCATTAGAACTCTCTGAAATGACAGAAACGATCCTGTCTGAGCTCTCTAGCACAGTAGCTATCAGTTACACGAAGCCAATGAGCACTTGAGGTGTAGGTGGTATGACTGAAGAACTGAATTTCTGGTTTTATTTAATTTTAATTAAACTTAAATTTGAATGTTTTAGCAGCTATCATATTGGAGAGAACAGCTCTGGTATATGCAAATAAAAGAGAAAAGCCCCAGCTGGAGCCTACAGCTGAGTGACCACAGAAGAGGTGAAGTTTCCAGTGGAGTGTAAGACGTTGGCTCCATAGAACAAAGAAAATTCTAAGAGGATACATCAGTTGTGGACTCAACTTGTAACAAGGCATGGCACCAGGGCATTGGTGGCTCAGGCCTCTGTGCTAGCGCATGCAGCAAAGGACACTCATATCGGGCCCATCAGTGTTGACAGTGGCATGTTCCACAACTGTGCCCAGGGCCTGGTGAGCAGCCAAGTTGTATATGTAGTAGTGTTGGGGTTTGAACCCAAGCCCTCATGCATGCCAGTCAAGAGCTCTACCACTGAACCACTGCTCCAGCCCGAGTAGGTATCTAGAAGTCTCACAATAATGCCTCAACTCAATAAACATTTATTATACAGCATGAGGGCCAGACCTGGGAAGATAGGAGCTCTAGGGACTGGAACAGTGGCTCAGTGGTAGAGCACTTGCCTGGCATGCCTGAGGTACTGAGTCTGAACCCCAGCACCACACATACAACTAAGTATCAGGAAAACAAAAACCAGATGAAAAAATAAATAACATTGACTCTCTCTCTCACTCTCTCCTTTAAAAAAAAGATAAGAGCTCTGCCTTCAGTCATGATTCAGTCTAACAGCGGTGGGTATATACCCGACTCCTGACTGTAAAGCACGGCAATCCAAAGCAAGAGCTCACAATTCCTGGAAGTTCTGACCGTCCCAGCTTTGGTGACCCTGAGCAAAGAATGCCCAGGCTTCAAATCTGATCTCAAGTTCACTTGCTGACAGGAATCAGGACACCTGGCCTCAAGCCCAGTTCTGCCAACTCACTTGCTGAGAGGTCTCAAGCGAGTCAGTCCTTCCTCCTCTCTGTCCCAGTTCCTCTGACCACATGGTTTCTGAGTTGATCCAGATCACTGGGTAATCCCAGTCCTTTTGTAATCCCCACCTTTCCCCACCAGACTGCAGGAAACAGGCACTCTCTCACCTGCTTCCTGGGGGAGCTGGTATTCTAGTTACATCGGCCCCTCGTGCCAATCCCTCTGCGCCCTTCCCCAGCTCAAGAAAATTCCCAAGAATGAACCCAGGATGCAGTCTGCAGAGGCTCTCCATGGGGATGTTGTTCTCGGGCACCAAGCAAGGATGCTGGGTTGCAGGACCCTCAGCCTGCAGCCCAGGGCTGGCTGCCTCTGAGCTCACTCCCTGGAGAAGCAGGTGAGAGGTCTCCAATGCAGGGGAGAAAAAAGGGCTATCCAAGCCAGTAGAGGCACAAATACTGGCCTCAGAGTTTCCACAGCAAGACCGCAGAGCAGGCAGGTGGCCCCTTCCCGGAAAGTAAGGAAAACCTCAAACCAGGCCTGGTTTCTCCTGCTCTCCTTCCCTCAGTGAGCACTTAAAAAAAGTTCACTGATTAAGAAAAAGAAAACAAACATACACATACACATGGGTTAGGAAATGAAAAGTGAACAAATGATACAAAATCAAAAAACATCTCCCTCCACAAGGGTAAACACCTCCGGAGGAAAAAACTGTAGGCAGAAACTCAAATGCGTGAACACAAAAAGGAACCACACTATGCTCCAGGGGTCAGCAAACTTTTTTTTTTTTTGGTACTGGGGATGGAACCCAGGAGTACTTAACCACTAAGCCACATCCCTAGCCCTTTTTATTTTTTACTTCGAGACAGGGTCTCGCTAAGTTGTTTAGGGCCTCACTAAATTGCTGAGGCTGGCTTTGAACTACAATCCTCCTGCCTCAACCTCCCAAGCTGCTGGGATTACAGGCATGCCCCACCACGCCCAGCAGCAAGCTCATTCTATAAAGAGCCAGATAATATTTTGGGCTTTGTCCCAGTCACTCAACTCTGGAGGAGTACAAGTGTAGCCATGAGCAGTGCGCAAGTGAACTGGTGTGGCTGTGTGCCAATGAAATGTTCACACTAAAGTGTGACTTCCTTGTCTTTTAAAAAAAATATTAAAAATTTTTGGTACTGTGGATTGAATCCAGAGGAACTCTACCACTGAGCTACATCCCTAGCCTTCTTAATTCTTTTATTTTGACAGGGTCTACGTCCAAGGTTCGCCTTCAACTTGCGATCCTGGGTTGGATCAGGCCTGTGGGCACAATGTACCACCCCTTGCTCCCTGCTTATTTCACTGGTATCCTAAGAATAGTCTCACATCAGCTTGGAAAGGTATACTCCCATTTTTCTGAACCACTGCATACCAACATAAGTATGCCATAACTTGTTTGCTTTATTTTTTTATTTTTAAAAAATTTTTGTGGGCCCCAAGGACCTTCTCTCAGGCTTCTTTTGGGTCCTCGTCCCTTCTGCCCTCACATCTAGAATCTTCTAATATCAGTGCCAGAAGCCCTGAAGATAGATTTTTTTTTTTTTTTAAAGAGAGAGGGACAGTGAGAGAGAGAAAGAGAGAAACAGTTTTTATTTAGTTTTTCACATGGCCTTAGTTGCTCCAACACTCAGTTGTGTACGTGGTGCTGGGGTTTGAACCCGGGTCCTCGTGCTTGCCAGGCAAGCGCCGAAACCGCTGAGCCACCGCTCCAGCCCGAAGATAGATGTTTGAGTACCTGTTTCCCCTTCACTGCATGAATGAAAGAAAATTTAAACAAAAAGAATTGCTTGTCCATAGTCCCAGCATCAGATATCCTCTCCTCAGCTGTCTCCTTGAGGTAGGGCTGCCCCCCACCACTATTTCCCCTTCCCTCACATAAATGTTTGAGGACTTCGCTGGTGGCATCTTTCCCCAACTGCTGCTCTGAAGTTTATGGTGAAATCTACTCGCTGCCATCAGCCCTCACAGTCCCCCTGGTCTGGCTTTAGGGTGACAGCACAGAGACCTCTAGGATAACAGCTCTCTAGGGACACCTGCACACACTGGTGGATCAGAAGCAGTTATGAGCCAGGTCTGTAGAATCACCCAGCTCCCTGCAGCCCAGCTTCTCAGTGGGCTCAGTGTCCTGAAAGGAGCTCAGTAAAGCCTTGTGCACATGAACTCACAACTCAGTAGGTCAAGAGTTGAATGTGAGTGCTCCAAGAGACAAAGACTGTTCCTTGTGGGCACCCAGAAGAGGGAAATAGGGAACTCGGTAGTACTAGGAAGCATGGGGTAGTGGCTACTATCTGGACCAACACTAGGTAATCCAGAGGTCCTCATAAGAACCTAATAAGCAAAGCTAGGCTTGGTGAACTGTTTACCTGCAGAAGACGGATGGGGATCCTCATGTGAGCAGAGCGACTGTAGTTCCATGGCTTTTCCCACATGGCTGTCTTGCAAACCCCAACAACTCATACCATGCTGCTATCCCAAAGGATAAGACACTGGGGAAGGTGTGGGTGGCAGGTAGGAAACACACTGTTTCTGCATGCCAAGCTCTGTGCCTAGTTGTTGGCACAGACAATAAACTGTCATCTCTGTCATCTGTGTCCCCCTTCCCCAGCTAATACCTCATGGTGTCTGAAAAGTGCCAGGGAGATGGGCAGCAATAGCTGCCCATTTTAAAAATGAGAAGGGCTGGTTCCAAGAAGCAAAGTAAAGAGGGCTCCCTCCTAGCTCAGTGCCCTCTGGCTGCCTCACTCCAGCTTCAACCCCAGCCAGAGAGGGAGGACCAATCCTGTTCCAGACATGGCATGTCCTCCCAGGGGGCCCAGGCTAAAATGCCTGAGGTAGACTAGACAGCTTCCCTGCTCCAGGCAACCCTTTCCTCACATCCCCATAAATGCTGGCTGCGTGGGTTGGGAGGAAATGGCAGGGTTGCCATTTCCCCCAGCTCTGAGACTGCCCATCTGTTTCCTGGGATAGGACTCCCTGCCCCCACCCACCCTGTCCAGGAAACTCACTTGCTCCGGAGCTATGGGAAAAGGAACCGCAGGACTCCCTCCCTCCCACGCCAGGCGGGGCAGGGGAAGAGCTCTAGCTGCTGCAGCCCCTTCCAGGTCTCCCACCCTCAAGGCTGTAGGTGGCCATCTCCTACCAACGGTTCTGGGCACACAGCACTGCCTCAAAACTACAGCACGCAGTCTCAAAGCAGCCATAGGCTCTTCTCTCTCCCTCCTCTGGCCTGGCTGGCAGCTTCACTGCTTATCCCAGCCTGGAAGGTCGGGTGACAGGGTGGCTTTCTGAGTAGAAGTTTGTGGAATTAAAAAAAAAAAAAAAAAAAGTGAAACAAGCTTTCCCAGACCCTTTGGGCCGTCCCCCAGATGGTCATCTGTGAGTGAGCACCGCCCCCTGCTGGACACACCAGACACAGCAGGTGCTAAGCAGACACAAGCAAAGGCCCCAGGGACTTCGAGTGCTCCCTGAACTATGGCTCATGAACAGTGTCCAAGACAGCCTATGGTTCCATGTCAAATCAAACCACAGCACTGAGATAGGAGTTTGAGGGGAGGGCTGCACAGAACTTGAAAGGTAGACAAGGGCAGAACAGGTAGTATAGCCTGGCAGGGACCCACCCAAAGCAAAGGTCATCAGGGTGGACAGTGAGAGCAGCAGAAGATGAAACAGATCCACAAAGGAGTCTGAAAGCCAGACTAGGAAGTGGGCCTAATGGATTTCACATTGTTTAAGGCTTTGAACTTCTGCCCCTAAATCCAACATATAAAATTAATCAAAGTTGAGGTGGCCTGGCCAAGAGTCGGGGCTAGAGTTCCCTTATCCCAACACAAATTAGTGGCTCCTTGGGCTTCTGGGAACACCTGAGACAGCAAAATTTGAAAGTAGAACTGTGAGCATGAGAAGCCTCTGAAGTTTTAGTGTATTTGACAGGACAACCACGGTGTCTAACAAGGCAGACCAGAGCCACAATGCTCAGGACTGAGAACCTGCTGTACTTATTCAGCCAGCACCTCCACAGGATCTCATGGGCTCTCAGGGTCGGTGTATGGGAACTCCATTCACTGTCTCCTTTCCCCATCTCCCCTCATGTTCTGTCCACACCATCTAATCTAAGCTAGCTCCTGCCTATATTGTACATTGATCTCTCTCTCTTGTGTGCACCATATACCAACACACAAAAAGGACCTCCACAAACATCATGATAAGAAAAAGAAAATCCCCCATGCGTGGTGGCGTACACCTGTAATCCCAGCAACTCAGGAGGCTGAAGCAAGAGGATCACAGGTTCAAAGCCAGCCTCAGCAACTTAGGCCCTCAGCAACTTAATGGAACCCTGTCTGAAATTTTTAAAAATAAAAAAGGATGGGGATGGAGCTCAGCGGTAAAACATTCCTGGTTCAATTCAAGGTACAAGAAAGTAAAATAAGGAAGGAAGGAAGAAAATCCCATCTACGGAAGAGAAAGGCTGTCACAGAAGTGGTGAGTCTCTAATGCTAGAGGCCACCACAATTGTCTAGAGAAGATACTCACCCCAGGAATGTCCAAAAGCCTGGACACCAGAAGAGGCAACTTCAGGGCAGCAACACTTCCAGTGACACCCACAAGAACATGGAACTTTCTCTCCACCAACGATGTGGCCCCTGAACATGGTTCCATGTGGGGTTTAATGGCTTCAAATTCTCAGAGCCTGCAAAGATTAGACTCCACAAAGCTCAGGCAGGATTTAGGATCTACAGCAGAACAAAGGATAACCCCTTCATTCACACATTCAACCTAAAGGTATATAGAGTATCGCATGTTAGATTAGGCCCTAGGCCAGATGTTGAGGGGCCCAAGGAGATCAACAGTCCCAGCTTCTGGAAGCAAACAGTGTGATTACAAAGCCAGATCCCGCCCCACAGAGGCCTGTTACAAAGGAATGTGGCAAGTGCTGTGAAGAAGGGTCACATTAGGTGCTGTGGTTCTCCAGTGACTAAGAGAAAAAATGACATTTTGGGTTGAGTCCTGAAGCAGGAGCACTTTTTCCAGACAGGAGGAAATCACTTTAAAAGATGGGACAATCTTATAAAGGTGAAAAGACCTGAAAAGGGGCGGTAGGTTTGGGGAACAGGGAATAGCTTAGTGGCGAGGCTGAAGTGTGACCTAGGTATTGAGGAGAAGTATAAGATAAGGCTTTGAAATCGGGCTGAGGCCAGAATGTTAAGGTCAGTGAGACCATAGAGTTTTAATTTGATAATGACGGTGCTGGTGTTAATGTTGCCAAGAGTGCAGAAGGGGCCACAGAGGTAGAAAGCCTGGGGAGTGAAAGGAGCTACTGTAGAGGGCCAGGCCGATAAGCCCAAGGGAGAAGCAGGAAGAGTGGTGTCCAAAAATGCTTGAGGTGAAACCCTAGGCAACCAGAGCGTTTGGGTGCTCCCAGGAGTGGGGAGATTTTATGGCTCTGGCTCTGCAGATCAGCCTGAGCACCAACCTACAAATTAAAGCCCAGGAAGAGATTAGAATAAGGCAGATGTAGGCCACTCCATGGAACCAGCTAGTTGATTTCTTCTTCCTCTCTTAGATGTTGCTAGAAGTGGGCCCTCATGAATTTAGGTGGAGGGAGGGGGAATACTGGGGCCTTGACCTTGCCCTCCTGTCTCAGTCTCCCAAGTAGCTAGAATTACAAGCTTGTACCATCACATTCAACCGAGTGCTCATAATACAGCTGAGGGACATGCCAAAACCTGCATTCTAGCAGGCTGGGTCAGCAAACACAGCACCCCTAGCATGCTAGGAAAGCAATCTGCCACTGAGCTATCCCCAGTCCAAGGATACGGTAACCACTGAGGACTGACTTCTTCAATTCTGGGCAAAGGAACTATGGAAAACACAGCTGCTGTCTTCAGGTAATCTATAGGTGAGGTTGAGAAGACAGAAGTCACACCTAATTTTACTTGAGATAGGTTTTTCTTTGGTATGTACCTTTTTGGTCATCACTGATTCAATTTGTATACCAGTTTTTTTGCCTCTCCCTCCATGAGCAAGCTCCCTGAAAGTGTGACCAAGTCTAATTGCCCAGTGTCTTTCTCACTGCTTTCTCACTGCTGTGACCAAGAGACCTGACAAGCACAATTTTAGAGGAGGGCTCACGGTTTCAGAGGTCCCAGTCCATAGATGGCCAACTCCATTCCTTGGAGACTGGGGTGAGGAACAGCTTCATGGTAAACATGTGTAGCACAGAAAAGCAGTTGGGAACATGGCACCAGGAAGCAAAGAGAAGAGAGAGAAAGAAGGGCTGGGAATGGGAGGGGAGTGGAAGGGAGAGGTGTGCTTCTCTCACCAAGACAAAATGTAAACCCTAAGGGGAGGCCCCTATTGACCCAGGTTCTCCAGCCACACCCTACCTACCTACAGTCACCACCCAGTTAATCCCTATCAGAAGACTAATGGATTGATTAGGTTAAGGCTCTCATTACCCCATCATTACACCTCTAAACTTTCTTGCATTGTTTCAAACTGTGAGCTTTTGGGAGACACCTCATATTTAAACCATAGCCCACTCTAGGCAGTCCTGAATGTAGGTTGAATGATAAATTGTATCCTTGGGCTGGGGATATAGCTCAGTGGCGTGGACCCTGCCCATGGTTATACTTCAGACTTGGTATGTAACCCCTTGTTCCAGGGTCATGCCTGCCCTAAGCTCCTTCATGGGACAAATGCAGAATTAGGGCAGGTTATCTCTCAAGCCTGCTCCAGTAGAAGACTGAGTCAATATAAGAAAGACAGTGGTAAGGGCTCGAAGATAATCAAAAAGGGCAGAATCAGGGGATGGAACGGTGGCTCAGAGGTTACAGTGCTTGCCTAACATGCAGGAGGACGTGGGTTTGAACCCCAGCACCACATACACAATGAAGTGTGGGAGCAACGAAAGTCAAATGAAAAACTAAATAGAATTGATTCTCTCTCACTGTCCCTCTCTTTAAAAAAGGGGGGGGGGGCAGCATCAGCAGTAGGAGGGAAACCTAACTGAACCTCCAAGGAAGTTGAGCTGCTAAGTTGCTGGGTTTCTACTGTCTCACTCCATGGCTGGACACCCATGGGGATTCTCTGCCCAGTATTTGCCTTTAACGCTTAGGCATACACCCATGTGAGCAGACCATTTTTGCCTCTATTATCCCACTTCTACCTGAAAGGGTCTCCAAAGACTCAGACTCCCATCAGCAGGGGTTGAGCACAGGCTGGTTTCCTAGAGCAAGATTCCCCAAGGTTCCATTTGCCAGCAATTTCAATCTCTATTTCGAGTCTAGCTAGGGCCATGCTTGTTCAGAGTTGGGAGAACTGAGTCCATTCAAAGACTAAGAAATCCTATTAGCTCCAGGGTCTCGAGAGGCTGAGGCACAAGGATCACAAGTTCAAAGCCAGCCTCAGCAACTTAGTGAGGCCCTGAGTAACTCAGTGAGACCCTGTCTCAAAATATAAAATAAAAAGGGCTGGGGATATGGCAAAGTGGTTAAGCACCATTGGGTTCAGTCCCTGTTACCAAAATAAAAACAAAAAGATAAGCCGTATTTGCAACTGACAAGGTCCATGGAGCCTACAGGGCGGTTTCTTCTCAGAGCAAGCACATCAGTATGTAACAAAAGCACATTCTTGGTTTTCCAGGGAAACCTACTGGACAGATCTCAAACCCTGACCCTGTTCCACCACCACCTGTCTTACCAGGACAGGAAGATTCCTGCAAAACCATTTGTTCAGTTTCATCCCTGCAGCCCCTGAAACTCCTCCACATCAAACTGATAAAATTTCTAGGCAACAGGCTACAGAAAGCAATCAACTGAAGCCAGGCACTGCGGCGCATGTCTGTAAATCCTGGGGAAGCTGACGCAGGATCACAAGTTCCAGGCCAGCTTCAGAAACTTAGTGAGGCCTGGTCTCAATACCCAACGACATATTAAAAGGCAGTCCATGGCACCAGGGTACCTTAAAACTCTTCCCTAACCCTAGGAAAGGCAAGGAACTCATTCAGGAACACTCAAAGCCTTGGTATTCTAACAGAGTACTTTTATCTCGGGCCAGAGGCAGGTATGCTTTGCCACTGCTGCTCCAGAAATCTCATGTGGGCACCTGTCCTCAAGGCCACATGTTGGAGTATGTGATACTCCAGTCAACTGAGAGGTTGTAGTAACTGAGTCCTACTACTTCCCTGCCACTGGGACAGATGTGGAGAATTCCTGCTCCAAGACACCCATCACTTGCCCAACTTGGGAATCTCTCCTCCCATTGTCTAGCACAGGCTTCCAAATACTTTAAAGGATCGCCCTCACTTTTTTTTTTTTTTTAAGAGAGAAGGACAGTGAGAGAGAAAGACAGAAGAATCTATTTTTGTTGAGTTTTTCACATGGCCTCCGTTGCTCTTCATTGTGTATGTGGGTGCTAGGGTTTGAACCTATGTACTTGCGAATGCCAGGCAAGCTCTGCAACCACCAAGCCACGGCTCCAGCACCGCCCCCTACTCATTTTTAAATGCTATTCAGCACTTTTAGGTGGGTCTAAGGATAAATCTAACACTTCAGAGCTTTCCTTTTTCAATTTTACCATGTTTTAAAATATGGTGGCACATGCCTATGACCCGGCCAATCTGGAGGCTGACGCAGAAGGATCTCAAGTTCAGAACTAGCCTCAGCAACCTGGTGAGGCCCTAAGCAACTTAGCGAAATCCTGGCTCAAAATGAAAAATTAAAAAAGGTTAGGGATGTAACTCAGGTAAGCCCTCTAGGTTCAATCTGTGGTATCAAAAATAAATAAATACGCTTTGGCTGGAACCAGTGGTGCATGCTTTAATCCCCATGACTCAGGAGGCTGAGACAGAAGGTAGTAAGTTCAAGGTCAGCCTCTGAAACTTCATGAGACTCTAGCAATAGAGAAATCCCGTCTCAAAACTTAAAAAAATAAAAGGACTAGGGGCTGGAGCATTGGCTCAGCAATTACGGTGCTTGCCTGGCATGTTTAGGAATCCGGATTTGAACCCCAGCAACACATACAACACAATTAAGTGTTGGAGAAATAAAAGTCAGATAAAAAAGCTAAATAAAAAATGGATCCTTTCTCTGTCCCTCTCTCTTTTAAGGGAGAAAAATAAAAAAATAAAATAAATAAAAAGGACTAGGGATTTAGCTCAGTGGTAAAGTGCCCCTAAGTTAAGAAAAATGTTCCTTCTTAATTAAAACACGTTTTGCCTTTGGGAAGCCCCTACTCCTTTTTTGAAGTAGACTTGTGTTGCTGTTGTTTTTCAAATCTGAGCTTTACGTGTGAGCAGCTGAAAGGCCTCATTCTACATTGAATTAAGCAGCGCAGGACAAATAATCTCAGAGTACCAAGAGTCAGAATGAGCGGACACAGATGTAGATCCAAATCCCCATCCTATTGCTTCTGCCTGCCCCCACCGGTACAGATTGCTGAGGTCTCCTACAGCCCACACACGGCAACAACCCCGCAGCCTACACACATGCACACCCGCAAGCAGTCTCCCGCCTCCCCATCCACACACACACATACACAGATGTAGACCCAAATCCCGGACTCTGGGGATCCTACTGCTTCACACACCAGCAAGCAGTCTCCAGCCTACACACACACGCACGCACGCACGCACACACGCGCAGACACCCGCAGTCTCCCGCCTACACACACACACACGCACACGCAGACACCCGCAAGCAGTCTCCCGCCTGCACGCGCACGCACGCACACACCCGCAGTCTCCCGCCTACACACACGCACACACACACGCACGCACGCACACGCAGACACCCGCAAGCAGTCTCCCGCCTGCGCGCACGCACACACAGTCTCCCGCCTACACACACACACACGCACACGCAGACACTCGCAAGCAGAGTCTCCTATCTCCCCATTCAGTCCGCCCCAACACACACACCCGAAAGCAGAGTCTCCTGCCCCACGACCCAGTTCCCGGCCCCTTTGACTTCTCACCCGCGCCAGACTCCCGGCGCGTCTCGGGGGCAGCCCCAAATATCGCGGCATCTTTGCTGCCCTTCCCACTGATTGTGACTGGCACGCAGCCTCTCGAGAGGACACAGCAGTACGCGAGATCGCACAGCCTTCTGGGAGTTGTAGTCCATTCTGCCTTCTGAGGCTTCAGGGTCATTCCTCTGCCTTTTGGGAATTGTAGTCCATTCCGCTGCTTTCTGGGAGTTGTAGTCCACTGAGGGGATGGGCTATTTGGACTCCCACCGCTTCTCTCTCAGGAGCTCTTGTCATGGACTGGAGTGATTGTCAGACTTCCACCCCCATCCTCCTCATACACACACTGTTCGGAACTCAGGCACTTAATAGTGAGAAATGTCACGACCCTTCTGTCTTAGGCACACAGGGTACAGAGATAAATAAGATGTGGCTCTGCTCTTAAGAAAATCAGGAACGCAATTACAGGATAAGGTTCTCCATGAAGAAACAGGAATCTTAAGTAACACTCCAGGTAGGAAAGCCCTCTCAATGAAGGAGTCACATGAGATGAATCTGGAAGGATGGCCAGGATAGAAGGCCAGAATGGCATTCCAAGAGGAGGGTACAGCATTAGCAAAGGGAAAGCAGTAAGAGACAGCAAAATTGGGTGCATTTCCTTATCTTCATTCTCCAGCATTCTCAGGCTCCCAGGACCTTTATGTTCATTGAGGCTGCTCAACCAGATGCAGGTATCCAACTGTGACAGCTAAGAGAGGCCTCTATGCTCTACTTTTCCCCTTGCCCACAGTGAACCATGTGGACCAAACCACCCCTCACCCACTGATCCAGCATACTCCTACTTCTTTCTCAGGAATTCACAATTTCCTCCTAACAAGCAGGAGGTCTAGGTGGCAACTTCAAGACCTACTCAAAGCTGCCTCAGAGCCACACAGGAGTGTGGTACTAGGAAATGAAACCACAAACGCACCCATCCTACCTCCACACCCCCTGCCCTATGGCCAAGGTAAGGCTCCAGGCAGGCCCACTTGAAAACACATGACACAACAGACAGGGCCAAATATTCCCCTTTATTTTTGTTCACTCAGTTACCACAGATAGACACATTGGCTCAGGCAGATCAACTGCCAGCTAGGGAATGGTTTATGTTTCCCCAAAACAATAAGGGGCAGTGGGCACCAGGAGAATGCAAAAGCAGATCACTGGCTGGCCAAAGACCTGAGGATCCCCATAACTGCCTGGGGCCTCCTTGACCCTGCTCCAAGCCAGACCATCCAGCAGAAAGGGATCTGTGCCCAACCCCCACTTCTCATCCTGGTTCCCTCCACAGGAAAGTGCATAGATGCCTGGAAATGCAGCCTCCCAGAGACTGAATAAATTGGACCAGACACAGGTAATAGGCTTTCCAAGGACAGTGCCAAGCATAGCCATATAGGTCTGAGCCAATTAAGAGGAAAGGCAGGTAGTACATGAAATCAATTGAAGGTGGCATCCAATATGTCATGTGTGCCAGGCTGGCAACTGGACTACAGCCTACCTGGAACTACCAGAGGGACTAAAGGAAAGGAAGCCAGAGGATGGGGGTCAGGGTGAGGGAAGGAGAGGAAGGGCCTAGACCTAGGGTCTCTTCAGGTACCAAGGGCTGTGACAATTACTCTCCAGAGAGAAAATGATAGAGAAAGAAACCAATTACATTTTGGGCCCAAGCCTAAGGGACCATTAGGAAAAGCACTTTCCAGAAGCCCCTGTTTCCTCTTACAGGGAAATGGAGTAGCTGTAGGTCAATGATCAGGGTGGCCTGCAAAGTGAGGCATTGAGGCCCAAGGTGGAGCCAGCCTAGAACGGTCAAGTGGGATTTGGTTTTCCAGTCCATCTAGCCCAGGAGGGCTTCCCCTGGAAGAAGGAAGGGTAGCTGCTCCTTGGGTGCAAGCCCACTCCCCTCCAGGCTTCATACAGAGCTGGGGCCTGTGCCAGCAATGTTCACCCACTGCTTCAAACAGAACAGCACAGAGGGAGGGCCTCTTGAAAGGAGAAAGAGGCATGGACAGAGTGAAGAAGGGCCAAAAACCAAGTCCTATAGGCAGAAGGAAGCAAGAGATTTTTTCTTTAGGAGAGGGGATACCCAAACTAAAAACGGAAGCCAAAGCACCTCCCATCCCTCCCTGCCTAACCATGAACACACATTCAGGTCATTGTGCTTGCAGCAAAGATTGGGCCTGTGTGCTTCTCCCTGGGCCCCAAGTTCAAGTGCCTAACACTTCCCTGTGGTCAAGAGCAAGAGGGGCTGGGGGTGGCATGTTTCTCTCACTGGACACTGTATGCCTTCTCTTCTGACCTCCGCTCCAGTTCTGGCCCCTAAGCCTTGTCCTTTCTGCCAGACCCAAACAGAACAGCTACTTCCCCAGGAATCCAATGGAATTCAATGGTCACTCAGAGATACAAAGATGCCCCAGTGGGATGGGAACAGCCAGACCTCCCCCAGGGACCAATAACTGTTGGCATGCCCTCTGCTCCAGCACAACTGGAGATCACAACTGCCCACAGTTCAACTCCTCAGGGAAGGCACTGAGATAAGGGTAGAAGAGTTAAGCCAAAGCATCTGGAGATCAAGAAAGAAGCACAGGGAAACAGGCAGATGGACAGGAGGAGTGCTAGGGGGAAGAGAAGCCTACCTCTGGGGGTCAGGCTCTCAGGGAAAAGGAGACCAACCCTGCATTTCCATTCCCTGGAATTCAGATTCCCAGGTGGGTTTTGCATCTCCAGCTGCATTCCCCTCCCACATCAGGGCTGTGGCTCAGTTCCCCTGTCAGTTTCCTTGAATTGAGAATCAGATCAGATCTGAGAATCTGGGCTTAGTCCTAGAAGCAGATACAACTGGGACACAGCCTTGGGGAAGACAGAAAAGCCATGTGGGAAAGAGAAAGAGACCCTGGACAATGAAAGAGAGCACAGGAAATCTGATGGCAGGGAGGAGACTCGGAGAGGAGAAGGTTGAGGGGAGGAGACCAGATTGATCACAAGGAGCAAGGGAAGCACCCCTGCTTGTCCCCACCTTCCCACATACTACCACCATAAGTGTTAAATACTGTTGCTTCCCAGTAGGGCCAAGACAAGAAAGTTTAAGCTCATAACCCTGCAGAGGGCACCAGGCTCCCTGCTATGCCTCCCCCTGCCCCAGTAAGGAGTCCCTGGGCCAGGGTCAGGGGGGCAGCCTGGGGAGGGTGAGGGGGCTGGTTTAGTTCTAAACATACATCTAGCACCACAACAAGAGACCTCCACTGCACACTATTTCACAAGGGGGACATGGACACAGCTACCACTGCATGGGACAGCTCCATGTGCAGCCCAAAGCTCTTGAAGAGCAACAGCAGGACCCAAAAGGTAGGGTGGGGGATAGACACACATATATATATGTATATATATACATATATATATGTATATATATATATATAACTCTGATTCTTTGTACAAAGTTGGGGAGGAGAAAAGAGAAGGGGGAACCCTGCTTGGTTACCACAACAGATAATGTGGCTTGAGCCCCCTGTCCCACTGGCCTCCAGCCCTGCCTCCTGGTAGGCTTGGCTGGCTCACATCTCATTGGAGTATGTATAGTTGGGAGTGGCGGAATACTGAGTCTGCGGCTGATTCATGGCACCCTGGGCGGCCCCCATGGCTGCATTCTGGGCTGCCTGCTGCACATGCGGGTTCTTCCACGCCCCTGTGGTCCATTCCTCCTGAGCTTTGCTGAAACTCCCCCCACTTCCCCGGTAGAATTTATGAACCTGTAAGAGAAGCATAAGGAAGGGTTAATTGAAAGAAAGAGGCAACCCATCCAGGAAACAGAAGGGATCTACACGTAAAAACACAGTCCTCCCTCCAGGCCCATGCACCATGCACCAGTTGGAAAGTTTAACAGGTAATCCAGAGTAAGTAACTTGGAAAACCTCTGGCTCCTCTTGTGATTTGCAGGAAGGGTTGTTTCACATTACAATCCCTTCCCAAACCCATCCTCTCACCTTTGAAGAGGTCACATACCATGCTGAGGGCGATGAAGGAAAAGACGGCCATAACTGTGAACATGATGGTGGGAATGAGCATTACCACTGCTGAGCCAACATTGGTCCCGAAGAAGGAGATGGTGGCAATCCAGCCACTGTAGGAAAAGGCCAGCTGTGGGGCTATGCAGCCAGAAGAGGAGTACCCAGAGCCACCCTTCTGGAGCCGGGGACCATTCCACTGACATAGGGAGGACCACATCACTGGATGCAGAGGGACCATCTTACTGATACCCAAAGGCCTGTGTCAGTAGCTCAGGAAGACTCCTCCCTTCCTTGGGGCTCAAATACAAGGCTTCCTTCTCCCAGCTTTTCCCACAATGCTTGATACTCCCCAGTTGCCCAGAAACCACTGATTCTATGGTGGTGGCTACTCCACTATCCTGAATCCTTTCACTCTTCCAATAACCAGTCACTCATAGTGTCCTCACAAGCTAGGCAGCTTAGCACAAAGAGGTAAACAAAAGACAAACCGAAAGTGTCATTCCTATCAGCTCCAAGTCAGTCCCTTGCCTCTTACCAGACGCCCCAGCCTGGAATGCCCACAGCCTGGATGATGCTGATGACCAGCTGGGCCATGAAGGTGAAGAAGAATGCCATAAAACTGAAGGAGCTGTCAGTCCTGTAGCAGAAAAGATGGCTCCTGTCACCTGAGCAGACAGCCAGGGCTTCATTGCCTCCAACGACCCCAAGCCTGTCTAAGTTGAAGTGAATGAATAGTGGACAGAAGACCTTAACTGAGGTCTTAAATCTGGCTTTAATTGAGAGATCAGAATGGGACAACCTTTATCCATTGAACTTTTTTTTTTAGTACTGAGGATTGAACCCAGGGGTGCTTAACCACTGAGTCACATTCCCAGCCCTCTTTATTTTTTGAGACAGGGTTTTGCTAAGCTGCTTAGGGCCTCACTAAATTGCTAAGGCTGGCTTTTTTTTTTCTTTTTATAGAGAGAGAGAACCAACTTTATTTAGTTTTTCATCTGGCCTTTCTCTGACACTTAGTTGTGTATGTGGTGCTGGGGTTCAAACCCAGGTCCTCCTGCATGTCAGGCAAGCTCTCCAACCACTGAGCCACCCACTCCATTCCTGAGGCTGGCTTTGAACTAGCGATCCTCCTGCCCAAGTAGCTAGGATTACAAGTGGGCACCACCACACCCAGTTAGTCATAATCTTTTTTTTTTTTAAGAGAGGACATTGAAAGAGAGAGAGAGAAAAAAAAAAAAAAAGAATCAATTTTATTTAGGTTTTCATATGGCCTTCATTGCTCCGAGACTTCATTGTGTATGCGGTGCTGGGGTTCGAACTTGCGTACTCTCGCATGCCAGGCAAGCACTGTAACCGCTGAGCCACTGATCCAGCCCCATAGATCTTTGAATGTTTCCATGAGTAGGCCTGAGTATACAACATTTACACAAGGAGAGGATCTCTTCATCCACTGGTATATGGATGAAGCGTCTCATAGGCTCAGAGTCAGAAAATTCCATTGGCACTAAAGACACCTTACTGACACCCAAATAAATAACTGGCACATAGACAGATGGTTGGACTGGCAAAAAAATTAAAGTCCCATTAGTATTGTAAGGGACATTCCACTGGCATCAAGACAGACAGCCTTAGCTTAGTGCAGTGGTGCATGCCTGTAATCCCAACTTGGGAGGCTGAGTCAGGAGGATCGCAAATTCAAGGCCAGCTTCAGCAACTTAGCAAGACCCTGTCTCAAAGTAAAACAGGCTGGGGATGCAGCTCAGGTGTTAAGTACCACTGGGTTCTATCCCCAGTACAAAACAAAACAAAACCAAACCAAAAAAGCCTGGTATGTTCCATTGGCACAAAGGTTGAAATCCCATTTGGCACCAGATGGGCATCCCACAGGTATCAAGACAGTCAGCGTCACTGATACACGGATGGGTGCTCCTTTTGGTACAGAACTGGACAACTTTACTAGCACATAAACAGAATCAGTGGTTGATAGATGGCTGTTTCCATTGGTACCTGGTTAAATGGTTTTCTTAGCACTGATTACCTTGCCTGGCTGGTACAAGAATGGAGAGCTCCACCAAGACAGGTGGACCCACAGGCAAAATTCAACATGTAGTTTCGGTGACGGCAGAACACATAGACAGAGTTGGCCTCTACCTGGTCTCTGTGTTGCCACACTCAAAGATGGAGTGAGAAGGGAAAGAACAAAGTGGAAGGTTTTAAGTCCCTGCCCTCTCACCCCAGCCTAGAGCTCCCAGGAAGCCCAAGCCCCACTGGAAATCTGAGGCAAAGGTGAACAAGGAAAATTGATGTTGGGGGACTGGGGAATGGTGAAAAAAAAAAAGGGGGAGAAAGAGAGCAAGAGCGAGAAAGGATACAGAAAAGAGAAAAAGGGTGATGAACAAAGAGACAGGGCTAGGAGCTAGGGTCAGTGCCAACCACTTACTTGAAGGCCTTGTAAATGGGCCGAAACCAGCAGACGTAGGAGCAGGGTGTGAAGAGGATGAGCCAGAGAAAGGCGAGGCCAAAGTTGGTGGCTCCCCCGCCTCCGATCAGCCACGCAAGACAGCCCACCAGGTTCACGGCCAGTGTGACGCTGTTCACTGCAAACCCAGGAGCACATGCACACACAGAGACAGACACCAACATGTACACATACACCCAGGTCCATGCAGACATACGTGAGCAACCAGACATGTAAACCACGCACCCGGAACTCAACACAGATCCATAAACAGATGCCAACAGCACAGACAAGCAGAGAGACATAGACACACACATGAATATACACACACAAATACAAACCACATTTACAGATTCACACCCACACAGAAAATGCACAAGCCATACCAATGAATACATACACACAGACACGCAGGACATACGAACACACACAGAGGAAGTACAGACGGTAAGAAAGAAAGCTGGAAGCTTGGAACAAACCCTTCCCCACACCCATTCCTGGGGAATCTGAGAAATCCAGAGAACAAAGAATCTCCAGAGCAGGAACCCAAACTTTCTGCCCAGAAAGCCTCCTTTTAAGGGCCCCAAAGCCTCAGGGTAGTAGAAATGCTCTTCTCCTTGTAAAAAAGGCCTCTGGGCTGGGGATATAGCTCAGTGGTGGAACACACAGTTAGAATGCACTAGGCCTATGTTTAAGTCCCAGCAATGCAAAACAAAAAAGCCTCAGTCCCTGACCCATAGCAGTCAGCACACCCATGGCAGGAAACTCATCTTATATCTTTACTTGCAAGGTAGGGGCATGAAAAGGGAAAAGCAAAAGATTTTGTGGAAACATCTCTCCAAATCACTGGCCATCTGCCCTGCACTTAAATGGGGTATGCAGTGGTTATCTGGGATCTCAGTCTTTAATCCATTTCATAGACAACTATCATGCTTCCTCCTCCAAGAAGCCTTCCTTCCTCATCTCTCATCCCTCTGACTTCCTGAAGACCTGGGATGTTCTCATAGCCCCCCAAATACAAACCATCAACCAGACTAGAGCCTCCCCAAGACCCATGCTTTCCTTCCTCTGACCCCACATCATCTAGCTGATCCTAGGAATCACAGTATTACAGAGTTACAGCCAGCAGGGGCTTCAGACTCCTTGTTTAAAAAACCAGTGCTGGCATCCTCACACACCTAGGGCTTCTGAAATCAGGGTTCTCCCTTCCTTGAACATCGGACTGAGTCTACAGATCTGCTGAATAAACAAAGGGAGGTGAGCCTCAATCTTGGCCTCAAGTAAATTGCAAGGCATCGGTGGTTCTGCCTTCTGAATAGAACCCTTCAGCATCTCAAGGCTTATATATATTGCCTCAGGACCCAAGTACCTAGCAGTCACCTAATAAGGACTTAGGGAGATATTTATAGCCCTTAAATCCAGCTTCTGGATGAGCTCTTCCTAGGGGTGGAGTTCCAAGAAACCAGGGTCAAACAGTGCTTCCCAAGTTTGACCTAGCCTGACAACTCTGCCACCTGTGTGCAGATATGCCCATCACAGGGTCCCTCATACCAAATGTGGACACATCTTCCTATGTTTTCCAGCTATATTTCTACCATCCCTGTTTATGCTCCAAAATTTTCTGGACCCTTAATACTCTCACTGATTTTGCTTGCTTTTTACATAGAAAAGACACTAACCAGGTGCCATGATGGATGATCTCTCTCTCCAGTCACACCCCTGTAGCTCATTTGCTGTAGTGCTCTGCTACAATTATTCTACTTCCTCTTTGTAATGGACATCCACTGACTTGGTCACTTTTTCTCTGGCCATTAGCTTTTACTATTTTCACTCCTCTATCTAGCAGAGTCCATAATTCATTACACTTCTCTGTCCTGTGTACTGGTCACACTCACTCCTAATGAACAAAACTTCCATCTGCACCTAGGCTGAATGTCCCTAGAAAACCAAAAGATGTCACAGAGAAGCCTGGCAGGACGATATATTCATAGGAGGTAACTTCAAATGAACTATTTATTTTAATTTATTTGTACCAGGGATTTAACGCAGGGATGTTTAACCACTAAGCCACATCCCCAATCCTTTTTATTTTTTATTTTAAGACAGGGTCTTACTATGTTGCTTAAGCTGGCTTTGAACATGCAATGCTCCTGTCCCAGCCTCCAGAGCTACTGGGATCACAAATGTGCACCACTGCACCCAGCACAAACTTGCTCTTATTCTGGACTCATCCACTCCTTTCTACCCAACTCCCACATCGTATTTGATGGAAAAAAGTGGAAGGTAATTCCTCATTTTTTTCTCAACATTTACAGACCTACCCACACCTCCCTCATCCCCTCCTCTCATGTTACATGGAGGGAGATCCCTTCTCTTCCCAAAGGCCAAGCCAAGACTGAAAAACTCAGCTTATCTGTCTGACCATCTGTTCTTTCTTTTCTTTTCCATTCTCTTCCTTTCCCTTCCTCCCTCCCTCCCTCTCTCTTCCTTCCTTCCTTCCTTTCTTTTTCAAGCCAGTTTCAATTGATTGTAGGCTCAATTTTTCCTGAGTAGGTAGGACTACAGGTATGCACCCAGGTCTGACCCTCAACTCTTTCTACCATCCCATGAAGGGCCTGCTGTAAAGATAGCATTCTTTCCCACCTTCCTGGCACACACAATCACCTGCCTAGGTGGGCAAGCGAAGTGCAGACCTGACTCAAAGCAAAGTCAGACATGACAAATTCCAACTGTGGTCACATTGCATGTATCCGGGGCTCCCTGGAGATGGTACCCTACATAGGACCGCAAGCCTGCCCTCTCACATGCCAGTGATACTGTCTACCTAGCCTGGGCACAGCCAAGTACCATTCTCCTTTGATAACACCTTTCCCTTCAACTTGCCATAGACCATCAGAAATGGGGCCCTTTAGACTCTCAACCTCAAAACCTTGGCACATGAGAACTCTAGACTCTTAGAAGTTCAGACCACACAGCTACACAGAACCAGAGCAATTATTGAACCAATACTCTTTTTTTCTAAATGGGTATCTTCTGCTTGGAAAGCAAAGCCATGAGCAAACTGAATCCTATGTCATCAACTCACAGTTGAGTCCTCTTCTCTTTGAGCAATCTCCCAGAGAAAGCAAGTAACATGAAGCTTTGAGGGAAGGATTCTCAAAGCTTTCTATCATCCCATGAAGGGCCTACTGTAAAGACAGCATTCTTTCCCACCTTCCTGGCAAACATAATCACCTGCCCAGGTGCTTGTCCAGAATCCTTAGGTTACCAGAGGCTCCCTGGAAAACTACTCCAGTGGAAAGTGGAAGGGAAGCAAAAAAGAGGAATTACTCTGCAAAAAGAGAACTCCAATCCAAGGCTCTGTGATTGAAAGACAGGGGAGGGAAGGAAGGGAAGGAAGGCCTAGATGGAGGAAACTGAGGTCGAACTTGGGAACTGGTTCATGGAAGGAGCCTGCTGAAAGCCAGGGGAAAAACTTCCTGGTCCATGCAGATGCCACACATGGGACTGAAGAACAGTTAGGCCCGCAGGTCCCCTACCCCAATACCCAGAATCCCTTAGTCTTCCTCCCTGCCCACTCCATCCCCACAACACTCACACATCCAGAGGTAGTAGAGGCGCTTGGTCATGCTGAGATGCTGGGGAGGGATGTCTGCCTCGAAGTCTTGGTAGAAACATGGCTTCAGTGGTATGAACTTGGGCAATGGTGGGAAGTTGTTCACTTTCTCTGTGGGTGGGGCACAGCACATGGTATTACCTCTAACATATCTCCCCAACAGTCCAATATGCCACTTCTCTTCCTGGCCCGGCTGCCCACCTCATCCCCTGAGGCCACTGGCTGCTTTGCCATCACCACCCAGATGTCACCACTTCCTTATGTAACCAAAGGCACTGAAACAGTGTCCTTCAGAAGAATAAAAAATAAAGGCTGTCCATTGGGGTGAGGCACCCTCCTCAGTGGGGAGCCAGTTCCAGGCAGAGAAAGCAGGATAGGTGAGGGTGTGGAGATATGGGTTCAAGCTTCCACCCCAGTACTCATTCGTTCAAAACATGCCCCTTGGGCTGGGGTGGTAACTCAGTGGTTATGGCACTTGCCTGGCATACACGAGGACCTGGGTTCGAACTCCAGCACCACGTACACAACTAAGTGTAGGATCAACAAAGACCAGATAAAAAACTAAATAAAATTGATTCTTTCTCTCTCTCTCTCACTGTCCTGGTCTCTTTGAAAAACAAAAACAAAACAAAACACTGCCCCTCTCTAGAAGCCAGTTTATCCAGTGGGGTTACATGATTCCTAAAGTTTCCTCCAGCTCTGGCATTCTGTATCTTTGAGCCTTTAGAAACCTGACAATTCAGAAACCAGAAGGAAGAGGTCTCAGAGTATTAGAAAGCAATGGTGAGGACCTGGAACACTGAATCAGTGTTACAGCGCTTGCCTGGCATGTGCTGAGGATCTGGGTTTGAACCCCTGCACCAAGTACACAACAAAGTGTCAGAGCAACAAAAGCCACATGAAAAACTAAATATAATTGATTCTTTTCCTCTCTCTCACTGTTCTCTCATAAAAAGTAAAAAAAAGAACTTAACTCTAAAAAAAAGAAAAGCAAGCAAGCACGCAATGGTGGCAGAGCAGAGGGGCTGGGCTGTCCAGCACGTAACGGGTCAGTTAGACAAGGATATTGATATGCTCAACCCCCAGGACCAGACTTCAGATAGGTTCCCAGCCTTCATGGGGGGAGTAGGAAACAAATGGGGACAAGAAGACAGAGAGAGCCCAACCTCCAAAGAATAGGGGAGATAAAGGGACAAGGAAGAGGACCACCTGCCCTATGCTCACTTTGACATTCTACCCACCTGGCCCGCCCCTTTCCTTACCTGCCATGATGGTACCAGTTGGCTGAGAGGCCTACCCACGCCTCTTTGTCCTGAACTGAAAGGAAAGAAAAACCAGAGAAGGATGAGGATCAGGGCCCTACCCAACTGAGTACCTTTCTATGCCCCAGCTGAGCTACAACCTCCCCGGGACAACCTGGCTCACACTCCCACACTGGGGAAAACAAAATGGAGTCAGCTCCCCACCTCACAGAGCCACTACTCCACCAGCCACATCCTTCCAGCTACTCCCACTATTTGCCTCAAGGTACAAAGTCTGTCCTCAGACAGTCCCATCCAAGGATGGGAAAGGAATCAGGGAAGGGACCCCATGCAAGGAAAGCCAAGTGACAGTGAAGGTTCAAGGAACCAAAGACCTCAAAGAGGTAATCTGTTCCTTGACACTGAACAAGGGCCGAGCTGTCTTCCCTCCTGCCTTTAGCTTTCAGCCACTTGTTCACTTATTGGTACTTATCTGCCAGGCACCAAAGAACATGAACAAAACAGATGTGGTCCCTACCCTCCACATGAAATAGTCAATAACCCCTGCCATTAACCACGTAAGAGGGAAGAAGGGCTGCTCTGAAATCGTGCACGGCATCTATCAAGGTGATCTAATCTGGTCTGGAGAGTCAGGGAATAAAATATAAGCAGTAAGCAAAGATCTAGAAAATGAAAGAGATATCCAGAGCAGGGCAGTCTTTGAGGTGGGCAGAGGGGAAGCATCACAGACCTTCATGTAGGATGGAGCTTCATACTTGTAAGGGAAAGAAAGTTGCTGTGGCCAAAGCAAAGAGTGCAAAGGAGGAGGCAGCCGATGAGCCTGGGGGCAAGTAGGCAGGGTGTGATTTATCAGGCCCTTAGGAGGCAGGTTATTGGAGGGACCTTAAGGTGGACTGGGGGAGCAGGAGGAAGGAGGCAATAAGACTCCCTGCCCACTTGACCTAGTGAGTGAGTGGATGATGGCACCTATGATCGGGAACATTGTGAGAAGAGACATGGGGTTTGGGGCATTATGGACATGTGTGGTCTGTGATGCTGGGAGATATCAGGCAGGGTTTCTCACTGGCATGTGGTTAGGACTTCCCTGGTTGGGATATATGTTAAGTAATCATCGATAACTTCATGCCAAGGAAGCCAGTGAGCACTCGATAACTGCTGGGATAGTAACTTTGGTGAACACATCTGTAATCAAAAACAGAAAATGAAGGGCTGGAGCAGTGGCTTGGCAGTTACAGCACTTGCATGGCATGCACGAGTACACAGGTTCAAATTCCAGCACCCACATACTCAACTAAGTGTCAGGGCAACAAAAGCCATATGAAAAACTCAATAAAAATAAATTGATTCTCTCTCTCTTTCTCTCTCTCACTGTCCTTCTCTTTAAAAACAAACAAACAAAAAGGGCTGGAGCAGTGGCTTAGCAGTTACGGTGCTTACCTGGCAAGCATGAGGACTCGAGTTCAAACCCCAGCACCACGTACTCAACAAAGTGTCAGAGCAATGTAAGCAACATGAAAAACTAAATAAAATTGATTCTCTCTCTCAATGTCCCTCTCTTGAAAAAAAAAAAAAAGGTATTTCCTCAAACTATCCCTTTAAAAAAGAAAGAACTATAACCAAGCCCCAAGGCAATGTAACATTTCAAAGTTAAGCTGAGATTTATTTAAAGTTTTTTGTTGGGGCTGGAGCAGTGGCTCAGCGGTTTCAGGGCTTGCCTCACATGCAAAGGGACACGGGTTCAAATCCCAGCACCATATACATAACGAAGTGTCTGAGCAACAAAAGCCACATGGAAAACTAAATAAAAAATTCTCTCTTTCTCTCTCCTTCTCACTGTCCCTCTCTCTAAAAAAAAAGGGGGGGGGTGGTTGGGTTGGGGATTTAGCTCAGTGGCAGAGCGCCTGCCTAGCACGTGCAAAGCCCCAAGTTCGGTCCTCAGCCCTGGAAAAAAAAAAAAAGTTTGTTTTTTCTTTTTAAGAGAGGAGGGGCTGGAGCAGTGGCACAGCGTTTGGAGCACTTGCCTGGCATGCACAAGGACCTAGGTATTCTTTTAAAAAGTGTGGCGGGGGGAGTGGGAGAGAGAGAGAAAGAGAGAATCAAATTTATTCATTTTTTTCATCTGGTCTTCATTTCTCCTACACTTAGTTATGTGGTGCTGGGGTTTGAACCCAGGTCTTTGCACATGCCAGGCAAGTGCTCCAATTGCTGGGCCACCACTCCAGACTGTAATCTAAAGTTTTAGAAGTAGCAAAACTAATCTACAGTATTAGAAATAAGGGCCGTTTACCATTGAGGGGCAGTGACAGTGCACAAGCATCTGCCTATAATGGCTGCTCCTGGCACACATGCTGCTTAGAGGTGTAGACTTCATGAAAATTCACTAAGCATGCAGTTACAGTTCATGAACTTTACTGTGTTATATACATAGGTCAAGTATCCCTGATCCATAATGTCTAACACCAGTAGTATTTCTGATTCCAGAGTTTTTCACATTGCATTAATTTTTCACATTTTATCACATTTTTCACAGTTTATCAGTTGAGCATCTCTAACCTAAAAATATAATATGCTCTAAAATCTGAAACTTTCTGAGCATCACTGGATTTCAAATAATTTTGTTTTTTATTTTTTTGTATTTTTTTTTCTTTTCTTTCTTTCTTTCTTCTTTTTTTTTGTACCAGTGATTAAGCCCGGGGGCATATAACCACTGAGCCACATCTCCAGCCCTTTTTATGTTTTATTTTAAGACCGGATCTCACTAAGTTGCTAAAGCTGGCTTTGAACTTACGATCCTGCTGTCTCAGACTCTCAGGCCACTGGGATTACAGGCGTGTGCATCCATGCCTGGCTGTTATTTTTGCTTTAGGGATGCTCATTCTGTACTTCAATTAAAGTTTACTTTAAAAAAAAATTCTAGCATTCAATCAAAATCCTCTGGATCCAATCTAGGCAATTATAATCTTGTGTGGCCCTTTTATGGTATAGAATCATATACAGATACCAAAACCCAGTAATATCTACCACAAAATGAAAAAAGCATGATAAATATGTGCATGAGATTCTACCCATCCACTGTTACATATATATATATATTTTTTTTATTTTTTTTTAAAGAGAGAAGGACAGTGAGAGAGAGAGATAGACGCAGAGGGAATCAATTTTTATTGAGTTTTTCACATGAATTTCGTTGCTCTGACACTTAGTTGTGTACATGGGTGCTGGGGTTTGAACCCGAGTACTCACGCATGCTGGACAAGCGCCATAACCGCTAAACCACCAGGTTACGGTGCTTGCCTGGCATTGTGAGGATGCAGGTTCAAACCCCAGCACCACACATACAACAAAGTGTTAGAACAAGAGCCACATGAAAAACCAAATAAAATCGATTCTCTCTCACTGTCCTTCTCTCTTTAAAAAAAAAAAAATGGAAATAAGGGGGCTTGAGCAATGGCTCCCTGGTTACAGCACTTGCCTGGCATGCATGAGTATGCAGGTTTGAACCCTAGTACCACATATACACCAAAATGTCAGAACAATGAAAGCCACATGAAAAACTAAATAATAGGGGCTGGAGCAGTGGCTCAGCCGTTACAGCGCTTGCCTGGCATGCTCTAGTACACGGTTTCAAACCCCAGCACTCACATAACTAAATATCAGAGCAACAAATACCATGTGAAAAACTAAATAAAAATTGATTCTCTTTCTCTCTTAAAAAAAAAAACTAATAAAAACCAATTCTTTCTCACTATCCCTTTTTTTTTTTTGAGAGAGTGAGAGAAAGTGAAAGAATTAATTTCATTTACCCTTTCATCTGGCCTTTATTTCTCAACACTTGGTTGCATAAGTGGTGCTGGGGTTCAAACCCAGGTGCTTGCACTGATTAATTGCTGATTAATCCCGCTGAGCCACTGCTCCAGCCCCTGTGCCTCTGCCTTAAAAAAAAAAAAAAAAAAGAATTGGAAATAAAAGGATTGATGAAATAAATGATACAGTCATACAATGGACTGATCCAGCTTTTTTTTTTTTTTTAAGAGAGAGGGAGTGAGAGAGATAAAGAGAACCAATTTTACTTATTTTTCCATCTGTTTTGTTTTGTTTTTCTGACACTTAGTTGTATATGGGGTGCTAGGATTTGAACTGGATCCTTATACATACCAGGCAGGCACTCTACCACTGAGCCACAGCTCCAGCCCTTCCACAGCTATTTCTAAAAATGTTCTACTTCTGTTACATTTTCTTTTTCAGTACTGGGGAATGAACCCAGAGCCTTGTGCCCTAGGCCATACCCACCCCATACACACACACAGAGCTCTTTTTTTTTTTTTTTTTTTTTTTTAGAGAAAGGGAGAGAGAAAAAAATAAACTTTTATCTTTTAATCAAGCTTTTGTTTTTCCC
>PVKS010027311.1:0-27645 GCA_004027875.1 Aplodontia rufa
TTGTCATCTGTCTGCTCCTAGGGACTCATCCTTGCTTGTGCAGTTTTCTGATGCCCTGGCCAGGGCCTGGTGGGAGGGTGTGGCTGGCCAGGAGAGGAAGCGGAATCCTGGGCACTGTGGCTCTCAGAGCTGCCTTCCCTGCTGTCAACCCTCTCTGTCCCTTTAGGCCTGTGCCCACCGGTGGAAGAACATCTACTATGAAACAGACCATATCCTGCCCCACGGCTTCTGCTACATCATTCCATCCAACCTCCAGGCCAAAGGCAGGACACTGATCCCTTGCTATGAAGGTGAGTGGGAGATCATTCTCTCTCATACCCCTGCCCACATCTTGCCTCAACATGCCCTCCCTTCTCCACTCGCCCAAAGGTCTCCCTCTAGCTTCCCACAGGCTAACCAGAGGGCGCACTGTTTGTCCTCAGATAGCCTTTGGTGCCGAGGCTGTGTTTAGGAGAGAGGCAGGCGTAGAGGGGCAGCAGTCCCAGTCCCTGCCCAGCCTTGCCTGCACACAGCCCACACGCTTTATGAAATTTCAGACATGAAAATTTACCAAGCCTCAGACAAGAAATCAAGTAGTCCCTTGGTGTTCTGGCACTGCCCGAGGCTGTGGCACCTTGTGCAACTCACTATCTCTCTCTGGACTTCATTTTCCTCATCTGGAAGGCAAGGACTTGGCCCAGATGATCTCTACTGCCCTGAGCAGAGCTCCAGATGCTCCTGGCTGCACAGGCTTCAAATAGCCCCAAATGAGACAGGGAGCAGAGAAGACCCAGGACTCCTAAAGATACATTGTGGCAGGAATGTAACACCTCCATTCATGAAGTCATCTCCTGACATCTGAGGTCTGACTTTCCTTGTCACCAGGTCCTGGAAACCAGGTGGATGCACAAGAATTATGTGAATTGGGTGCATCTTCCATGAGTTTTTTTTTTTTTTGTTTTTTTTTTGAGAGGAAGAGAATCAGTTTTGTTTAGTTTTTCATCTGGCCTTTGTTTCCTTTGTTTTTCCAACACTTAGCTGTGTATGTGGTGCTGTGGTTTGAACCCAGGTCCTTACCCATGCTGGGCAAGCACTCCAACCATTGAACCGCTGCGCCAGCCCAGCCTAGCCCTTCCACAACTTTTTAAGAGCTCCACATCAAGGGGCACTTGGGGATCTTGTAAAGAAAATATGTCCTGCAGGGTGTGGTGGGGCACATTTACAGTCCCAGCGACTTGAGAAGCTAAGGCAGGAGGATTGGAAGTTTGAGGTCAGCTTCAGCAGCTTTGTGATACCCTGTGTCAAGATAAAAAGTTCTAGGGTATGTCTCAGTGGTAGAGCACCCCAGGTTCAATTTCTAGTATTGGGGGAAAAAAAGTATGTCCTTTCAGGTGTCCGATTAGAAGAATCTCAAATGCCTGGACCCTGGGGACAATCCAGTTTGATCACCATCTATTGAAATTTGAGTTTTAAGGGTTAAGACTGCTGTCCTTTGCTTCAGTGTGAAAGCCTGTCATCCCAGGTTTATCTTAGCCTGGCTCCTTCTCTAAATGTTGAGCTATTCATTTATTTTTATACCTTTATTTTTATGCAGTGCTGAGATTCAAAACCAGTGTCTCACATGTGCTGGGCAAGTGCTATATCACTGACCTGTAGCCCCAGCCCCTGAGCTATTTAATTCTCTCCTAATTCAATTGTTTGGACAAAAGCCTTGCTGGCCTGTGTCCACACACCTTGGGCTTCCCTGGGATTTCCCAGGTTTGCCCTTTTGTAGATACCAAAGAGCCTTCAGACACAATATCTGGAGACAGCATTTTCCTGCCTCCCAGAGGACCTTCTGGGGACTCAGGTGGCCCTAGCAGGACGCTCTGTTATGTGCCCCCCTCCCCAGAAGAACCAGCAGTGTCCTTGGAGGAGGCAGCCCCTCCTCTGCAGTGGCAATAGGTTTATGTAGTTTTCCTTCTCTGTGAAGATTCAGTTGGCTCTGCCTGGGCCATGTTAACTCTGGCCCTCTTTATCTCTGTAACATCATGGTCAGAAGAAAGCTTTCCATCTTAAAAGTAGATGAAATTGATGATATCAAGGGGGGGGTACTTTGAGATGTGTGTGTAATGTGTCGAGACTGTTCTGAGCGCCCAGCTCACTCCTTTTTCCAGGAAGAAACAGGAAAGGCCCCTGGAACAGCTAGTCAGGTAGCTCATCAGGCTGCAAAAAGGTGAGATCAACAGAGGCCACAGGCAGTGAAGATCAAGCTCAAACTGGTCACACAGTAAAACGAAAAATGGTGTGTTGCGAAGAGGGGACCCACTGTTGCCTCTGCTTATTCCCTTTTAGGCCACATGAGCCCCAGAAGGCAAAAGGGCAGCCTCTCAAAGACGGAGCTGGGATTGAATGTCTGCGTATACCTGCGCCCTCCATGGCTCATACTTGTTATTTAGCAGCTTTGGGACCAGTGATAGGCAGGTGTAAATTTAGGGACTGTTCAAATTCTGCTATTTAATCATACAACTGTCCAGAAAAATATTTTTTAACTTGGATTTAATTACAAGTAGTTTAACTTAGAAGTTATTCTAGAAGACACCATGCAGGTGTGGTGTAGAAAGAAAAAGGATGTGCCACCCAGCAAGTCCACCACCACAAGCAACCTGGGCATAGTCTTGGGGGAATGCAGGGGCCAGTGTGGAACACATACCTCAAGTTGCCCATCCTGGGGTCTTGATCCACCTGGCACCCTGTCCTGTCGTGTGAGTGGGTTGGGCAAGCACCAGGCACAGAGATGCAGGTGGTGGCAGTTGGCTGTCAGTCTGTGCCCCAGAAATGGTGAGGGAAGAGGGGACAGGGTGGGCTACTCAGAGGCCAGCTTCTGTGTCTTATTTTTCTGTTATAGAAAAGGGAGCTGAGACTCAAAGTCTAAGTCAGTTGCCTACTGTCGTCACTCAGGCAATAAGTGAATGGAAGAGCTGGCCTTTGAATTTTGCATCTCTGATTCACCAAATGGTTTGTGTCCCAGTAGTTGGAGGCAGTTTCCATTAGTTTTGGAGTTTTCAGTTAAAATGAGAATTATGTAAAAGCCAGTGGGCAGTCCACACAAAACAAAGCAACCCCTTCCCCTACAAATGTGAACTATCTCGAAGACTCGTGAGGTTGGGGCAATGGCGACTGTTTTAGATGTCACTGCTCCCTTGCGAGGCCCTGCCTATCTTCCCTTCCTCTGCCGGGGCTCTGGTGTGATGCCTGGCAGGAATGTGGACACCCGTGTGAGCCCACACAGGCAGCTGCAAGGCGAGGGGGCAGGTGCAGCTTGGGTTTGCTCCACCTACCCCTCATGCACATCTGTGCATGGGCTCCAAGCTGGGTTTTACTGGGCCCTTGTCTCAGTGCTTCTGATCATGTGAAGTGTCCCATGTAGCTTACTGTTCCCAGAGGAGAATCGTGTGGGGCAGACCCGAGTGGAACTTGCAGCCAGAGCCTGCCCCAATCAGTTAAGCCCCAGCCCATGTATAATTGTATGAGTGAGAAATCAGTGTGTTATGGTTTGTCACAGATCCTTTGTTATGCAGTGACAGCTGACTGATACAGGGTCCTCTAAGGAACCTAGATTCCTTACAGAGTGCAGCAGTGGGATGGGCCCAGCCCTCTTTGTATTGCTTGTTGACTTTATGGTAGCAAAATGGAGCCAGCGAACCAATGAGCAGGATGATTCCCACCACCATTCCTCCTTTCCAGTGGGCACATACCCAGGTGTATATCTAATTCATCTCATGGCCCAGGGAACAGTGAGGGGTGAGACTTCTTTGGGGACTATTGCAGTTTAAGAGCAATCCTTAGAAACACAGACTGAACAGAAAGTTCCTATGTTCTTAGTCCTATAAAAGGAGAGGGATATCAGATGCTCAGATTTCTCTAGAGTACTGTGCTAGCAGGGGTGGGGTGGGAGGCCCCTTTAGAGGGTTCTTGCCCGTGCTCTGTTGGCTTTGGAGACTTCTACTTCTGTTTTGTGGTCTAAACTAAATCTACCTTGGTGCTTCAAACAGCAATTATTTTTCTCAATGTGGAAAATCTCAGTGATGCAATCTTTGTCCAGGAGGGGATCACATCATGGTTAAGTACAATGTAAGCATTTGAGTTCGACGGTTCCTTTCAGATGGCACCTAGGCCGGCCTCTCCTCTGTGTTGAGGATTAGACTGCCCGAGCCCAAGGTTTTCTTCCTGTTGTGTTCCCATGCCATGCAGTGGAGAGGCAGAGTGGTGTGGTGTTTGGAACACACACTTGGGACCCAGAACACCAGAGTTCAGGTCCTCGTCTGCCACTTCCTGTGATTAATAGTATGTCCTCAGATGAGTTAAGCTTGTCTGTGCTACCTAAAGGGCTGTGAAGAGGACTGAGTTAATACTTGCAAGGTCTTAGAACGGTGTCTGCTGAACGTATCTGCGCTGATGTATTGCTGTATGCCTGATGAATTCCTAAAGAGTGCCAGACTTGTGTCACAGGAACGCAGTCCACTTAATTTTATTAAGTTCCTGGGAGGCACCAGATAGAACCCAAGTGACATGGTCCCAGGTCTCTAGAAGTCCCCCATCTGCAGGGAAAAGCAGGAGGGAACACAATGTTTGAAAGGGGCTTCTTTGGGGCTGGACCGGTGGCTCAGTGGTAGAGTGCTTACCTGGTATGTGCGAGGACCTGGATTCAAACCCCAGTACCACATACGCAACTAAGTGTTGGGGGGGAAAAAGATGAAAAAATAAAATTGATTAAAAATAAAAAAGGGGGGGGTGCTACTTTAAGCACCCATATGTGTTATACTGCTGGGTACCTCTTCCCCAGGCTCGAGCTGCCCAAGAGCAAAGTGGCAGAAAGGGTCACTTCATTTTATCTAAACTCCCTTAGAGCCTGTGGCCTGTTAGAACCATGTGAGAGCGGATGGAGGAAATGCACTGGTGGTCATGGGCATGGGACAGCGGGGGAGTGGTGCCTCTGGATGCACTTCCTGTGCAGCGGAGGAAGAACATGGGGACCGCTGGGAGGCTTGGTTGAGGTTGGCTCTTCCATGCTCCTGCCTCTGGGCAGACTGGTTGCTGGGTCCTGCAAAGCCACCATTGGTTTTATCTTTTTTTGGTTATTGTGAGTTCATGAGAGAGCTGGCAAAAAATGCTCAGGAAGACCACTGATCTGTAAATGTGAACCTCATGAGGGCCAACTGTGCTTTCTTTAGAAGGCCAGAGGGTTGCTTTGGTTGACGCAAACCCTCTAAGTGTGTGGACACCTTTCCAAAATGTCTCAAGCTTTTGAATTTTTTTTTTTTTTCAGTGCTAGGGATTAAACCAGGGCCTCGCACATGCTAGGCAAGTGCTCTGCCACTGAACCTCATCCCAGGCCCAAGCTTTTGAATCAGTTTGTTTGGCATAAGGACCTTTCTCTCATGATTTCTCAGGTGCTTCCTGTTTCTGGCTGGATGGGAGAGGCTACCAGAGTATCCTGTTAGAACCAGGAAATGTGGAGGGAATGAGTGGGGAAAAAAGAGTTTGCGACATAAACTCATGCTCTTCAGTAGAAAAGTTGAGTGTGCGTTTATTTGTCTGATTTAAGAACAGCATCTTTACTCGCATGTGTCATTTGGTTTCATGCGTGAACAGATGAGAACTTCAGTGGACATCGTGGGGGCAACTATCTGTAAATTTGAGCAAGCACATACACTCTAGGTGCTGTTCACCGGGCCATGATATTTTAAGATTCCCCAAGTAAGTCAGTGCATGTGATAAAATCAAGTACAGATATTTCATTCATCCTTTGTCCTTTGAGCCCATTGGGGCAAGAAGCCAGAGCTTGGCAGGAGTGAGACTATAAACAGCTCATCTTTTTATTGTGACAGAAAAATCTTATGAATATGAAGTGATTTGGGAGCAACTTGGCTAAACGAACAAAGTTTTCCAGAGAAAACACTAATACAGAAATGCAGTTAGAGGCAATTATGGTCTCATTGTATATTAGACCTAACTCCCAGGGTGTGACTCGATCACTCATACCAACGTTTGAACCTATTTTCAGACTTGGTGAAATTGGGCAAGCTCCTTGGGCCCCAGTGTCCTCCCCTATAAAATGGGGAGATTAATATTTACTTAAGAGATATTTGCTGGGTGCTGTGGCACATACCTGTAATCCCAGTGACGGGGAGGCTGAGGCAGGAGAGTCACAAGTTCAAGGCCAGCCTTGGCAATTCAGCAAGACCCTATCTCAGAATATTTTTAAAAAAGGGATGGGGATGTAGCTCCGTAGTAATGAAAGATAGCTGGGTATCACTAAAATGACTTCAAGAGCCCTTGAAAAGATTATAATTTCTTAAACACCTTTGATCATATTTGCACAGTTTATTTCTTTGGTAAGCTCTCTTCCCCTCTTTTTATGCATAATCTAAGGTTTAATTCATGCCATGTTTAAATCTTCTCAAATTTGAAATTGCTGGGATCTGAATTCATCAAATTTTGTTGTGCTTTAAAAATAGCCCTGTTCCAAAAAAATTTTATACCATGTTCTTTATAGTCAGAGAATGGCTGGTTTTTTTATTGCTCTGCGTTTCTCAGGATAGTGATCATTTCTAGGGAAGGAAATTGATCACTTATTCAAATGTGAAGATTTTTTTTTCCTTTTAATGTTAAAGGCTGTGACTCCACAGGGGATAAAAATCAATCATGATCCATTTACAAATGAAAAGCAGTTGAGGTTTTGTTGTGTGTTTTGTTTTAGAACCATCAAAGGCTGAGTTGATCCATTTAAAAATTCAGGAACAAGCCCTATAAATTTTTATTAAATAAAGACCTCTACATTTACATAAGATTTTATGATTTCCCAAGAGCTTTCATAAACATTATCTCATTTAAATAAATACAGCAAATTTAAAAAGGATATTGTTTTGCATTATGGGCAGATAGGGGGAAGGACCTGAGAGGGAGAAGGGACGGTGGCCCAAACACAGCCAGGGCTGAAAGGAAGGGGTCAGGGATCTCTGCAAGAGGCTCAGGATACCTGTCAAGCTTTGCTTTTGGAACCAAGGACTTTCGTTATATGCAAAAATGTGTTCTATCTTTTAAATGTCATTTCCATGTGCTATGTGAAATTGATTGCTTAAACTGCATTTTTTAATATTACCCCTACAGATGTCCACATTTTAAGTCTCCTCTTCTGAAATTGCCAGTGTGGTAATGGGCATCTTGGGGTTTATTCTTTGAGATGCTAGCAGATTGAGACTCACCGGACATTTATTAAGCAACAACAGCCGGGTGCCAGGTGTTGCTCTGAATTCTTCACATCTTACTGTGTAATCGCATCATTTTTAGGTACTCATTTTTTTTTTTTTGTACCAAGGATTGAATCCAGAGATTCTTAACCACTGAGCCACATCCCCAGCCCATTTTTTAAAACTTTTTATTTTTGAGACAGGTCCTTGCTAAGGTTTTGAGGCCAACTTTGAACTTGTGATCTTCCTGCCTCAGCCTCCCACGCCATCATTTTTGGGTATTCTTATTGCTGTTGTACAGGTGAGAAAATTGAGGGTCAGGGAGGTTGGTGACAGTCATGAGTGTATTAAACAGAGGAGGAGTTGGTGACCTTTAAGTTCAGAGTAGGGATCTTTGTGCTACCTGTTTTGTTGGGATATTGTTTTTTTTTTTTTTTTTTTTTTGTTTCAGCCCTGGGGATTGGACCCAGAGGTGCTCTACCACTGTACTACACCCCCCAGGCCTTTTTATTTTGCGATAGGGTCTTGCTGAGTTTTCCAGGTTAGTCTTGAAGTTCAGATCCTCCTACCTCAGTTTTCCAGGCTCCTGGGGTTACAGTTGTGTGCTACCACACCTGGCCGAATGTTGTTTTTCTTTGTGATTACTAGGTGCTGTGTCCCGTCATAGAGAAAAATCTATTTTTATGTCATAATCTTATAAGTATTGAGATTACACTACCAATTTTTAAGCCTTGTTGCAGTTTTTCTATTTTATTTTTTTTAGAGAGGGAAAGACAATCTTACTTCGTTTTTCATGTGGCTTTCGTTACTCCGAGCCTTGGCCGCGTACATGGTGCTGGGGTTTGAACTCGCATACTCGCACGTGACTGGCAAGCACCACAACCGCTGAGCCACCGCTCCAGCCCCAGTTTTGCTATTTTTTGACAATCTATAGGCCAGTCCTCCAGGGAGAGGGGACAGATGTGGCCCTCAGTCTGGTAAACAGTAGCTAGAACTGATGTGCTCTGTCCTGGGTATCTC
Source organism: Aplodontia rufa (assembly GCA_004027875.1). Classification (NCBI taxonomy): domain Eukaryota; kingdom Metazoa; phylum Chordata; class Mammalia; order Rodentia; family Aplodontiidae; genus Aplodontia; species Aplodontia rufa. The sequence goes on from PVKS010027311.1 coordinate 8,232, forward strand.
CTTACTCCGAACATTTGGTTTTAATATCTGAACAGCAGTTTGTGTTTCAGTGCCAGTTATTTCATGAGTCTTTTAGCTTTTGTTACATAATTGAATTCTACTTAGTTGAAATGTGACTGACCCGGGCTCAGGTCACTTCCTAAGGAGGGATGAAGTGTGACGCAGTGTACACTAAGTTGAAAATATATTACGTGCCAGTAAGGTAGCTTTTTGCTGCTTCTGAAGTGGGGAGTTGACAAAATAGGTCGTTAGATTCTGGGTGAAAAGAACTAACAACTCCAAAAAAAATTATAATTTTTTTGTTAAAAAAGATGTAAAATTACCACTGTAACCATTTTCAAGCGTGCAGCTCTATGGCAGTAAGTACATTTACATTGTTCAACTTTTCCCACCACCCATCTCCAGAACTTTCCTCTTTCCATCTGAAATTCTACCCACGCCACACTAACTCTGCCTCCCGCCCCAGGCAGCCCCCACTCTGGGGACCTCACACAAGTGGAGTTGCGCAGCGTGTGTGCTTTTGTGGCTGGCGTGTTTCACTTTACATGGTGTCTCAGAATATCCTGGCTGTCCCATGTGTCAGGATTTCCTTCCTGTTAAAGGGAGAATAACATTGTAGGTGTACACCGTACCTTCATCTGCTGATGGAAAACACTTTACCACTGGACCTGCTTTATACAGACAGCATGCAGAAGTAGGTAGAGGTGAGCAGTCCCTGCTCTTCAGCGCTGGCTCTGAGGTTAATTAGCTGTGTAGCTTTAAATAAACCACTTGCTCTGAGTAACAGCATCCTAATATGTAAAAGGAAATGGGCAAGGTTGGAATAATTAGCTATTCTCTGAAATCATTTGCCCCTTAAATCATCTTTCTCTATCGTCAGTTTCTGGTTTTATGCATTTTGATTTTTTAGTGCTCACGTTGGTTAACTGAACCATTTTGATGAATTCTTTCCCTCTCTCACCTACCTATTGAGATATTTACTCCCCCCTGCATTTAGAGAAAGGTCCTGCATAATTGGTAGTTTTATCTTCTGTCCATTTTTGTGTATTTAAATGTCCTTTTTATTAGAGATCTGTCTGATGAATTGTTTATCAGTTAGTTTTGCCACTCCTTGGTGAAAGACTGAAGAGCTGTTTTTCCCTTGGTATTTTTTTCATAGCTAAGCTAAGGACCTATGGAGAAAGCATTTTAAAATCAGTGTGTTATAAAGACTGGCTTTGGAAGATAAAGTTCTCAAGTATACTACAGGAAGAGATTTTTTCAAAAATGTTGTGCTGTGCATGTGTGAATCTTTCCGGGGCACTGAGGTATCCTAGGGTGTTGGGAAGGGTGTAAGAGCAACGCACCCAGATGCTGGCCTTCTTGAGTGAATGAAGATTCATGAGTGATGGCTCCATGCTTTGAGTTGTGGATTCTGAACATTTGGGAATCAGTAATTTTTTTCTTCTCTGAATTGTCTTCTGTTGAGGCAGGGTTTAATAAAACCAGCAGCTAAACCAAGGAAAATAATTCCATTTTTGGAATGGAGGAGCCATACAACTTAATGAGTTAAAGCAAAAGATGCAGGCCAAGTAATTCAAACCCACCCATGGCGAAGAGTTCTCCCATCTATTCCTAGTTCTTCCAAGAGATTTCTCAGTTGCCCCTTTCAGCCCCATCGGTTGCTTGCCAGCCTCAGTTTCCCCCAGTTGAACAATGAGGTTGGTTCCAGTATCCGGAGCTGCTGTCATCATGCAAAGCCCACTTCCGCTCTGCTTCTCTGAGGTGGACAAATGCTTTGTGCATAGGGAGAGGGAGATGGTGCTTTGCAGCTCTTTCTGCTGGGCCATCACTTTGGGGGCATTTGGAAGCTGAGTGGCATTCTTAGGAACAACCAGCTGCTGGCCCCACAGCCTGTGTGTTTCTTCCTTGGAACAGGAGAGTGGAGGTCACCCACCCCCTCCTGGGTCCTTCCACCCTGCACTTCCTGCAGGGTGTGTGACTTGTGCTTCTCAGGGTTGCTGTGTGTGGGCAGCTGCTTGTTTCTCTATCCACCCCCGTTCCCTTAACTGTAGGGCAGCCTGACTTGCTGTCTCAGGTCCAGGCAAGAAGAATTCAGTTATTTTTTTGTTCTAATCAGGAATTTTAGAATATGAGAATGTTGGCATAACCTTAGATGACATTGTCCCTCAGGGTCTGGGGGAGACTGGTTCCAGGGTCCCCTCGGATCTGGATCCCAGATTCCTTGGATATTCAAGCCCTGGTATAAAATGGAGGGGTGCTGGTAAAGGTTTTAGCTTGCAGTCCCCTAGCCTGGGCCAGGACCGTGGCCACCTCAGAAGCCCCAGGTACTGCTCCAGGGTAGAGACACCTGCATGGCTTGGGAAGGAGGTTGAGAAGGGTGTTGATGTTCTCATATCCATTGTTTTGGGGGTTCCTATCAAAAAGACCTCAAGACTCTTTGCTTTAAAAGATTTGACTCAGTAACTCAGACTGTCTCAAAAATGTAAAACACAAGGGTTGGGGATGTGGCTCAATGGTTAAATGCCCCTGGGTTTAATCCATGGTACCAAGAAATAAAAAAATAAAGTGAGATTCTTATGTGTCAGCCAGCATGTTGTTGCTGTGATCGATATACCCAACAAGAACAACTTAAAGGAGGAAAAGTTTATTTGGACTCATGGTTTCGGAGGTCTAGGCCTTTGTCGCTTGAGTCCGTTGCTCTGGGGCTGAGGTGGATGAACATCACTGCAGAAGGACATGGTGAAGGAAAGGTGCTCTGCTCATGGTGACGAGGAAGCAGAGGGGCGGTGGGGTGGGAAAGGGTTGCAGAGAAGATGAACTCCTGCCCCACCTGCCTACAGTCGCCACCCAGTTAGTCCCTTCAAACTGGGATGGGCTGCGTGGGTTTCGGCTCTCGTAATGTAATCCATGCACCTCCAAATATTCCTGCACTGACGCAGGAGCTTTGGGGCATACTTCCTATCCAAACCATGACATCACATAATTCCTATTCATGTCAAATTTATGAGGCTGAACTGGTGTGATAGGCAAAGTAGTTTAATCCAGCTCTTAGAGTTTTAATTTTCTTTGTTTCGTGTTTTAGGAGTTACATTTGGGTTTTGTCCCTGGAGTCGGTGGTACCCAGGTGCTTTTTGCCAGAGCTTCCAGGTTTAATATTTCTCCAGCTTGGGACGTTTCGATATTTCTTGCCCTTGTGCTATTGGATGCAGGTTTATTTTTTATCTTCCACCCATCCAGGTACAGGATCTTGCTGGGGCAAGCGGGTTGCACTGCTTGGTGGGTTACTGTACTCTCTGGCAGGCCTGAAGTTTTCCTTACAATCTGAGGATGAGGCAGAGCAGCCGATTGCACCCCCTCATGGAAGACGAGTTGCTCGGTTGACATTCTGTTGTAATTTTGTGGTGGGTTAATGGCCACTTACTGGAAAATGTTACCAGGCTCTGTGGTGAGTGTTGTTAGAAACTGAATTACTCGGCCTGTTTCCCCTGGGCCCTTTCCCTGCTTTGCCTGGAGTAGACACTTTGAACTGCAGGAAGTGGCACTGTGTTGCAATCACAGCTTCATTGTTCCTTTGTGTTATTTATTTTGTGTTTCAAAAAAATAATTAGATTGCTTCTAATGGTACTAGAGACTTGCCAAAACCCCAGGAAGGTCATTGGGTTATTTTCTGGCTAACCCCAGCCTGAGGGTGTCCAGCAATGTCAACGTCACATGTCATTAATTTGAGTGACTCTGAACCTCTGTCTTTACCCCTGAAATGGCCAGTCACTTCTCTTGATTTTGTGAAATTACTCGCTTTGCAATGAGCTCACTAGCTGTGTGACCTGGACAATTCATTTAACCTCTCTGAGCCTCAGTATGGAGGTGTGTTGACAAATAGGGAAATGGGTTCCCAGGGAAAGGGAATCAATGAAATGATGCTAGTGAATGAAAGTTCCACGCAGCCTGGAATTACTGAACATTCATCAAAAGTTTCCTTTCCTCTCTTTCATGCCATTGTAAAAATGAAACAACAGCAATGGACTATCCGCATTTGTAGGGTTGGGAGTGTTGGGAACTGAGGGAGTGGTGGAGCCGAGGAGATCAACCATTAGCTTGCTTTTGGCTTGGAGAGATCTGCCCCTCTTGCCTCCATGCAGGGAATACACAGCCTATAAACTGATTGTTGGTGATCGCAGAGCCACGTGCTAGGACCCTTCCCTGGTGACCACTCTTCCTTAGCCCCAGAGTGGACGGCTTGATCTGGTTGGCTGTGGGAAGCACACTGCCTCCAGCTGTATCGAGTGTCTTTTGGGGAGGGTTGGTCTCCTTCCAGGGGACTCCACACTGGGATGGCCACTTTAGTTCCATTTCAGAGTCGTGTTTTCAGCTCCTTGTGCCCACTAGGGATCTTGATCGTTTCTGAAGTAATTGAAATAATTGTCACCAGTCTCCCATTTAATTACTGTGGCTGCTGCTGCTCTTTTCCCCACATGAGCAGAGGAAGTCCTCTGGGGCACTTGGCAGCCTTGCTACCTGATGGCACCAGAACCTGGATTTTTGAGGTCAGGTAGATTCCTGAGACTTTCTTCCTGCGCCCCTGTCTGGACAGCATCCCTGGCCCAGCCCATGTTGGCACTGGGGGAAGGGGCCAGCTCCACGCACAGCTGGCACATACTGACATGTCTGTGGTTTGCTTCTCTCTCCTTCCCCACCCCCTGCAGAGTATAAGAAGAAGTATGGAGAGGAACACGGCTCCTGCCAGGCTGGGATAGCGGGCTTCTTCACCGAGGTGGGTGTTGCTGCCTGGGCATTCCTCTTTTTGGTGTTCATTTCCTTCCTTTTTGTGGTTTTGGTGACCTCTGGAGTGGGATCTAGGGTGTCCCAGACACTCAAGCTGTGGGTAAATAGATTCTGGCTGCCACATCAGGGAAGGTTGGTTGATTGATATTTGTTTATTGGTACCAGAGATTGAACCCAGGGACTCTTAACCACTGAGCCATATCTCCAGCCCCCTCCTTTTTTTTTTTAATTTGAGATGGGATCTCACTAAGCTGCTTAGGGCCTTGCTAAGTTGCTGAGGTTGGCCTTGAACTTGTGATCCTCCTGCCTCAGCCACCTGAACTGCTGGGATTACAGGTGTGCACCTGGCAGGAAGGGTTAGTTAAGCCTTGTCGGGGGCAGTAGCTGGCCAGAGACTCATGGGCAGAAGTTGATGACCTGGCTCACTCAGATTTCCAAACATGTTGGTGTGACTGAGAACTGCGGAAGGGCCTGATTGAAGGGGATGCGAGGGAGGCAGCATTCAGGTGGCCCGTGCTGGCGCTGGCCATAGTGAAGTCCTGTTGAGAGCATGCATGTCGCCTCGCTGCATCCCTCTTGGACAGACTCGACCTTACACGCAAATCCCACCCCTCTTCCCCTAACTCGCAAGGATCCTCCACTTGCATGTGCCCCAAAGCCGCAGCATGACATTTTGGGGGGACTATTTCTTATGTGGTTCTCTTCTCCTGCAAGTTTGCTCTTCACTTCCATTCATCATTTCTCAAACGTTTTAGAACTGCCTGCCGTGTGCCGAGTTCCATGCTGAACTCTCTAAGTGGCACCATTGTCCATGTGGTCACTCAAACCGGAGATCAAAAAGTATTGCTAGTTCTTCTGAGATCTTACTGTTTGAACCTTCAAAGCACATCTCAAATGACAGCTTTTCTGTATCACCACCATCGCCTCCTGATCATTACAAGCAGAAGCCACCGCCTCACCTGGAGATATGCTGGCCTTGAGCTGTTTTCCTGAGTCCATTTAATTGTACTGATCAAAAAGATGTAAAAACACCTGATTTTAACCATTTTAAAGTGGGGACCGGTGGCATTTACTGCATTCACAGTATCACACAGCTGTCGCTGTTGTCTCATTTTAGAACATCTTCTCTGCCCCAGGCTGGGCTCAATCTTGACTCTTCCCTGAGTTTTCTGCACCACAACCTGAGGATTCGGAGCCTAACCTGTCATTCAGACTCTGGCTTCCATTATGCAGAAGACTAAAACCCAGACTTCACGTCTTGGCCGTGGGTGTGACTGTCCAAGGCCACCTGTCCTTTGCTGCAGGACCGCAGGGAGCTGAAAGAGGGCACTGACATTGGGGGAGGGGTAAGGCCCAACAGCGCTGTTAGGTTTCCAACTTTCTGAAAATCATCTTGTCCAAGTCAGGAGCGAAACTGGCCACCTTGGTTTTAGAAATGGCTATTTAAATTCAGAGAGAATAGTTGGCCATGTAGTGTGTAAATAGCGAACACAGAAAAGGTAGAAAGTCAGAAATCATGTTATCCTTGACTCAAACCATAAAGTGTGAGACGCGTCCCTCCCAATCCCCAGCAATTTTTACTATGTCCTTTCGTGCAAGCATCATTTTTATGGCTGCTCTAGAGAATTCTGGGCTATGCCCTGTGAGTGGCACCACCAATTTGTGAGGCCAAAAGCTTATAAAATTCCTCTTACCTCACTGTGCTATCAGCAACCAGAACGTCCCACCTCCCTTCCCTCAAAACTTATCATGCAAGCACACATTTGTGTCCACATCCTCTGGCACCCCACAAACCTCAGCTGCAATTGTTCTGCCCCTCGCCTACTGCTATGCCTTCCTGTTGTCCTGCTTCCACCCTTGTTTCCTGACAGAGGAATTCTGGGACCATGTTCTATGCACAAGTGTCATGGTGCTCCTTGCTCAGAACCATCTAGTATCTTCCCATCCACTTATAATGAAATCAGGTGCCTCCCCACCCCAGCCTCCCAGACCCTTCTTTTCCATCCTCACCCATTCCCTGGCCAGCTCACTACCTCCAGCGACTGAGCTGCTTATGAACATGCTATGCTCTTGCTGCAGTGTGCTGGAGACCAGCCCACAGCTTTATGGGCACAAACACATGTTTAGAAGATTTGTAAAGTCCAGGAGTACTCAAAAGTTGAATTTTGATGGGCTGGAGTGGTGGCTCGGCGGTTACAGTGCTTGCCTGACATATGCCAGTAAGTGGGTTCAAACCCCAGCACCGCATACACAACAAAGTGTTGGAGGAACAAAGTCATGTGAAAAACTAAAACATTGCTTCTCTTTCTCTCACTGTCCCTCTTTCAAAAAATAATTTGAATTTTGATACATTCAGGAAAATTTCATCCCCCACATGTTTACCGATTGACTTTGTCGTTCCTGCTCCAGCATTCTTACCAACATCAAAAATTTCTGTCATTGGAAAAAGAAATCTCATTTTGATGTCTCATTAGCTGATTATAAGTGTAATTTGTCATCTTTCTCAAATATTGGCCATATATACTTTTTTGGAAATTTACATTCTTAGTCCACTATTCTGATTTTTTTCTTTCATTGCTGATTTGCAGAAACTTATTACGTATTTCCAACACTAATCTTAAGTATTGCAAAAATTCTTTTAATTAGTCCTACCCATCCTTTAAATGTGCTTTGGGTGTCTCCTGTACCAGTGTTAAACTTTCGTGTTCATTCTTGAGTCTAGAGCTCTGTGTTACTTAGGCTATCCCCTTTCTAACAATATGAAAATATCCACCTATATTCTAGTACTTTTCAGGTCTTTTCTTCAGATGTGTACCTTTAATCCTTCTGGAATTCTGTCTTTTACATAGTAGAAACTATATTTTCCTACATATAAAGCTGGTTGTTTTGATACTGGTCTGTTAAGCCATTTTTTTCTTATCTCCATTGATTGAAACACCACCTCGCCATCTGCTGCTTTCTCTTCCATCTCATGAGGCACATGGGTTGTGTAATTGCCTTCCTCCAGTAGGTCTCATACAGCCTGACTCCACCCAACAGTGGGAACATACTGTTCTGACTCCATTCACCAGTGGGTGACTATCATGGTGGAAGGAGTGCTGTAAGAAAGGCTACATGGGCTAGGGGTGCCCATGACTCTGGACCAGGATAGTTCTGGGGAGGTCAGGTAGGAGGTCATGATGTAGTTCGGCCATGAGGTAAAAGGGCAGGCTAGGGTAACATTTTTGGAATACAAATTCTCATCAGAATACTAAGGACATGTCTATGAGCTGGGTGGGCTATGCACTGTGGGCGGATGGAGGTGTTGAGCTGGGCTTCTGGAAGAGGGCGATGCACCTTGTGGGAAGAACCCTGAGGAGGAGGTGGACTGCTTTCTGGCTCAGACACACGCGTGAGGTGCTGGGATGGTTTTGTAGCCGCTCCTGCAAGGTGACTTGAATGCAGGGGCCAGCCTCTGGTATGAGCTAGTTAGATTTGGCCCTTGCTAGTAACTGAGGGGATGAGTGGGCTCAGCCTGGAGCCCTGGGGAGATGCTTCACCTTGAATGGTGGGAGGAGAGTTGATTCACCACAGCAGTCAGAACCCACAAGGGAGATGCCACTGTGGCCCCACCAGCCGGCAATGCAGGGCATGGGGCTTGGAGGAAGGAGGGCATTGGACATGGAGGGGAAGCCCAGGTGGCTGGGCAAAGCTCAGGGTGACCAGATGAATGAGAGGACCTGTTGAAACCCAAGGCTCTGGGATTCCCAGCCCGAGGGAAGCATGTATCTTGGCCTGTGCTGGCTGGGCTCAGTACAAACAGAAGTGGGGACACAGCGTGGAGAGTGGCAGGAGGGGAGGGCTCAGTGATTTGATGCTGGCCTGCTGTCTCCTGGTGTGTCTGGGCTTCAGCCTTCACTCTGGTTCCCAGGCTTTTGGCCTCCTTAAACGGGAGGTCTTTGAACTCGCTGCCTCGTTTCTGGAAGCTCAGCTGTTTGTGACTGAGTAGGAAATGTGGTTGAAGGGTCAGGCAGGCACTGCTCCCTCCTCTGCCCTTCTGCTGACCTCGTTTCTTGCCTTTGTTGTGAGCAGCACTGTCCCCTCTCAGGGTACCCAGCTGCTTCCCAAGGCGGATGGGTTCCATACCATCCTGGATGTAGCCACTTTGGCCCCAGATATTCTGGCCAAAGATGACCTGAGGGTCAGCGACCCTGAGGTTATCAAAGCTCTCTAAGTTCTGGATACCACATGAGTTTTAGCCCATCATTGAGAATTTCCTGGGAATTTTATTTTTGTAGACTAGAGTAACAGAGGTGACAGATACTTCTAAGCAGCAAGAGAGGACTTGGGCTGACCCTGCCAGTGGAGACAACCGGGTGGAAGTTTCCTGAGCCAGACTCCTATTATAGATCCTAGCATTCTTCTGTTTTCCTGGTCAGCCTTTCAGGGCCCTGTGCCTCTGGAGATTATGCTAATGGAATGCACCTTGGGAGAAGGCCAGTGTTTATGGGATTCTACCAGTGAAATTAGGCAGTGGGGGCCTTTGCTTGAGGGGAGTTTGCATTTTCGGGGTGTTAGGGAGCTAAGCTTTGATCACCTTTCCCCAACACTTGTGAGTCCTACTAAAACGTTGTCCAAAGTGAACAGAAGTAGTCAAATAGAAGGGATTTCCCAGAGGACACTGTGCCTGCAGCCCAGCCCAGCCTAGCCCTGAGGGTCACAGGCTTGGTCGCAGTCTCTCCAATTTGGAATGAAGGGAAAGAAGGTGAGAGCCCTAAGGAGACAGAGGAGGAAAACAAGAGCTGTTTGTTTTAAAGGGTTTTAAGGAGTGAGGTTACTTTGCCTTATCCTCTGTCATGCTTGGGAGGGGACACAGGGGTGCAGAAGACTTTGATTTCTCAACTTTCCTCCTGGATTTCCACTACCTCATGTCCTGAAGAGCCTTTGCAGGCCTGTGCCGATGCTCGGAGCTCTGGCTTGTAAAACACTGCAGATGGAGAAAGCTCCACGCTGTGTATACAACGGGCGCTGAGGATATCACTCATGATGTTCTTCAGCGCCCTTTGTTTTTGGGCACTGATTGCAAATTCCTTTCTAAACTCGAGGCCAGGAAAAAAAAAGTTTGTCCTCTGATGAACCGAAGGCTTGTCTTTCTCATAGCCTTCTAGAACTAGCACAGCCCCTTAAACCAAACAGGCAAGGGTAAGGAGAACGAGTGTGGAGCGAGCGCGTGCTCCATGTTCTCCCTGTGACAGCCCCGAGGGCAGAGAGATACCTCGCAATCTTAGAATCAGCACCCTGTGAGCGAGCGTGAATCTCCGAAACTTGAATGAAGTGTTCAACAGTTGTCTGGTCCACGCCTTCCTGGGTTAGGAAAAACGAGCCTTTTAGGCCAGGATCTAGTGAGGAGCTCTCCTCCCATCTGAGCTCACACCCTAGCATCATAAGTCTTCCCCTTATTCACAGAATTTAACGCCTTATCCTCGTGCCTGTGGGCTCTATCTTCCTCTCCCTGATTTTTTTCCCTTTTGCAGATTATTGCATCCCAAGAATCCTTTGGAGACTTTAAAATTATCACCAGAAACTGTGTCTGTGGCAGGGGCTAGCCTTCAGGAGCTTGTCAGCAATCAGCAGCCTTTGTCAGGGGCTAGAGCGGTGGCTCTGCGGTTATTCAAACCCCAGCACCCACGTATACAACGAAGTGTTAGAGCCATGAAAGCCATGCGAAAAACTCAATAAAAATTGATTCTCTGTCCTTCTCTCAAAAAATTTATAAAAATAACAGCCTTTGTCAGCCTGTACAATTATCTTGTAGTTTTCAGTGTTGTCTTATCCTAGAATACGTGAAAAGGACCTTTTATCTTCGTCTGTAGCGCAATTCTTGCCTACGTAATAGTAATCAATAAATATAGCTGAGTAAAAAATTAATGATTTTGTTGGACAAGTAAGTTTTATGATTTCTTATGGTAGTGTATACACTTGAGAAAATACAGTAAAAAAGGGATCCCTGTTGAAGGAATGACAGGAACCTCCAAAGCATGCAAGAACTGCCTTGGTTCCGGGTGTCCCAGCACAACCTCAGTCCTCAGGGGCTTCATTGGAATACTTATAAGATGTCATCTCACCAGCACATTTTGCATTTTTTTTTTTAAAAGAATCAATTTTATTTATTCATCTGGGTTTCTTTATCCTATACTTGTGTATGTGGTGCTGGGGTTCGAACCCAGGTCCTTGTGCATGCCAGGCAAGCGTTCTAACCGCTGAGCCACGGTTCCAGTCCCCACATTTTGTATTTTTGTGAGAAGACTTCCTTGTCAGTTTAGTTACCATTCTAGAATTGTTAATAATCAAGTCTTTTATGTTCAATCCATACACCTGTCATCTCCATCTCAGTCTGGATGAGAACATTTCCTCCACTAAAGAAAACTCCTCATGCTCCTTTGCAGATGGTGCTACCGCTCTTTATCCCTGTTCTGACTTCTGTCACCATAGATGTCTTTTTTTTTTTAAGCGGGGGTGATTCTAGAACCTTCTGTGAGTGGACTCCTACTGTGCACCCTTCTTGCCCATCAACATTTTCTGAGGCTCACTCGCACTTCAGCTGGGCTTTGCAGGCTGAGGAAGAGTTAGCCAGGTAGAGGAAGCATGAGGGCATTGCAGAGCTGGAGAGTCAAAGAGCAGAGTGCTGAGAGTATCCCACACATCCAGTCTGAGGGGGAGTGGCAGGAGAGGGGCCCGTGTGTTTGGGACAGTTGACAGTTGAATTTTGCCTGAGGCTGTGCTCTTGGAAAAACACTGTTCTAGAATTTTGAAAAATATAGGGAAAATACACTTTGAGGATGGGCTAGAGAAAGGAGAGAGATCCGTAGCCTTATGGCTCAGTGAGGGGAAAAATTTCCATAAGATTTTGTGACCTGTTCTGCTGGTCTTGGTGTATATGTGCACGTGTTCGTTTTTTTTCTTTTATAAAACATGATCAAGAGCATCCTTATTGTTGGGTGTATTCTTTTTAGCTTAGCCCTTTGTAAATGCGTTTCAATGCCCTTAGGTCTTCTGCAGCAGTGTCAATGCTGCAGCAAATTCTGTTGAATGCGTGTACGGCGCTTTAGAATCCTGTTGTTAGACATTGAGGTTGTTTCTAACAGCATAGTTGCGATGTGTTTTCCTGTGGGTAAAATGCAGATACTCCTGCCGACTTCCTCAGGTAACTGAACTGATCGAGAGCATGAGGGATTGTCATCAGCATTGGTCCTCAGATGGTTTTGTAGCACAGGCTTGTGGATGCAGGTCCATTTCCCCATGATCTAGATGTTGAGAGCTGTGCCTTCTGCGTTCTAGAGTCTGTTTTTAATAGGGCTATCTCTTGCTGCCCATGGTCTATTCTCTTTCCAGTTGACGTCCTTCTCTTCATTGGCCTCTCTGGTTTGTTTTTCTCCTTCTGAATTTGCAGTGGGCCGTCGTAGCCAGAAAACCCATCTTTACGCCTGTTCCTGAGATGAGGGCAGGGGTGAGACTGGAGGGGATTTCCCTGGGGCATTAGTGCAGAGTTTTTGCAAAGCTGAGTCTGTTCATTGTACTATCCTGCTGTGCATCGTCGTCATTGAGCAGTGGGCCTGGTCCAGGCTGGGTGAGGTCCTGCTGTCTTCTCGTGAGTACTCTCCTTGGAGTTCTGCAGTTGAGGACACTGTTCATTTCCGTGTTTAATCCAGGTGTGAAGTTGAGGAAATAAGTGCAGCCCCATTAGTGGACGGTGTGTTACTATTCTGTCCCCTTGCTCAGTTATTTTCAGCTCTGATCATCCCAGCTGTGTGTTAAACTCCATGAGGCCAGGAAGTGTGTGCATGTGTGTGTGTTTAATAGGTATGCTGAAAATCCTTGTTGAGGTATTTTTAATCAATTCCAAGTTCTTTGTTGTGACTCTGGGTTCACTACATCTCATAATCTCCTCCTACACTTCACTGTTGCCTTTTGGATTTTTCTGGTAGGAGCTGGTGGTGATGGGCGCCCCTGGGTCATTTTATTGGGCTGGGACGGTCAAAGTGCTGAACCTCACGGACAACACCTATTTGAAGCTGAATGATGAAGTGATCATGAACAGGCGGTACACCTACCTGGGTGAGTATCTGGGGGAGATACCAGGTGAAGAAGCGGAAATGGGAGTCATTACTGCCAAGCTCTCCTGTCATTGCTTTGTTGGAGGAAATAAGAGCCGGTTGGCTCTTACCTTTCCAACTCTAGTTATAGTTATACTGTTAGAACTCCTGAACGTCTAGTTGCTCACATGAAGGTAGAGAGGAGGGAGCTGAATTAAAACTGTGTTTTATTAAAAAAAAAAAAAAAAAAAAAAAACCTTCCCTAGAGGCTCAGCTGTCTTATCCCCTTTATCTTCTTATTTTAGCAATTCAAGCTTAGATGGTCAGATCTAAAGTGAGTTCAACAGAATCCTAGTATTGTTTGGACATCCCTTGGGATGGGGTCTCTGCTTTCTAGCCACAAATAGAAATAAAACCCAGAAACTATGACAAGTGTCAACCTCAGGCTGATGTTTAATTAAAGGCTAGGAATTTTTCTCAAGCCTCTTGATCTTCCAGAAAGAAGACTCAGTTTAGCAGTCAGCAGACAAGATGCTGGGACAAGCTGTGCCTGTTGAAGAACAGATAGGCACTTTTGCTTATGGAGATGATCATTACAAGACTCAGCCATGCCCTACTCTGGACTGAACTTGGAGCTATGTTTAGGAGGGTCTCATAATGACAAAATGATGCTCTTTCACGCTCAGTACATGTAACTGAAATCGGGGGAGGTCGCTAACACCCTTTTGGCATAAGTCTCTGGTAATTTATTACGGCAGGGAGTTGGTGACTCGCCTTTTCCCGTCCGACTGTAAGTGTTCCGCCCAGCAGCACAGACCCAACAGTATTTTAACAAGCCTGGGGCCTTTGCTACTGTGCTCGTGTCGCTATCAGACCTGTTAGTAAGCATTTAATCTGTCAGACTCTGTATATGATTTCTTTTAATTCCTGCAATTGTGAGGTTGCTATTATTATCATTCATATTTTGTAGGTAGAGAAACTGAGGTACAAAGAAGTTAGGTAACTTCCTGAGGTCTCACGGCTCGGAAGCAGCAGAGTTGGGAATAAACCTGGTGTCTCTGAGGCAGGGTCTGAGTGCTGAGCTAGCTTTGCTGTGTGTGCTGCCAGAACAGCACCTGTCACTGTACCAAACCTTCACTAGGCTGCACGCACCTCGAAGGTGGGATTTTTGTCTCATATTCCTAGGACTTGGTATACCCAGTGTCTGGTGTATGGTAGGAGCTTAACACTTGCTCACGGACTCGGAAAATGAATAGAGGGCAGAAAAGTTTGGATGGTGGCTTTAGGGTTTCAAACAGGTGCTCATACCTTAGGGTCCGCGGTTTCATCCTATGTACAAAACAGAACCCCTGATCTTCTGCAGGGGTTAGCAGGGAACAGTTCAGGGTTAACATCACTTTTATATTCAGGCAATATGAGCCACCAATTTGAGAGAAATCAGCCACATGGAGAATAAAAATTGATTATGATGTGGTCATCATGGATGATGTGAGTCATAAAAGTCAAACAACAGTCACAGCATTAGGGTTTGAGGAGGATGGCAAGGCTTGGGGAATCTACAGCAACTGTCCAGCTTTTCTGCTGGCCAGAGGAGTGCTTTCATCCCATCAGCATGAGTTTCAGAAGGCAGAAGACATTCAGACTAAGCTTGGACAACTTTCTCCTTTGTTTGTAGATGGGATTTGTATTCAGATTCTTTGACTAACTGACCGTGTGTGCATGCACGCATCCATCCTTCCACTGTCGGCTTCTTTCGCCCTATGGGAAGGATATGATGCAATGGTTAACATCAGAGGCTTTGGAAACCCACACTGGATAGGAATCTTGCTCTGTGATTTTGGGCATGTTTTGTTTATTTGCAAACCTATGAAACAGAAGAAATAATCATGTATTCTTCATAGAGTCTTATATTGAAATGTCACCCAAAGGCATATATAAAAATGCTCATAGCAGCTTGATGCACAATAGCCCCAAATTGGAAACAACCCAAATGCCCTGCAGCAGGAAAGATAAAGATGTGCTATGTTCATACAGTAGGACGTTACTCAACAACGAAAAGGAACAACCCACTACTACATGCAGCAACGTGGACAACATGGTATTAGATCGAATGAAATCCTAGAAAGGGAAAACCTAACATAGTAATAAAAGTCGTCGTAATGGCCACCTTTGAGGGGGGATGGACGGGGACAGGGCATGAAGGAAACTTTCAAGGTTGTAGTGTTTATGTTCACATTTTGATCTGGGTGGTGGTTGCATGGCTAAGTATGAGTGTACATTCTCTTTAAGTCTACACTTTAGGTGTGTATACTTTATGAAAATTGCATCTCAAAAAGAAAGACTGATAAGCGTAGTACCTGGCCCTGAGAGGACGCTCAGCACTGCTTCCTGCCCCAATGTCCTTGTGAGTGTAGCTCTTTGTGATAGGTGCATGAGAAGACTGACAGCTGCCATTTGTTCCCTAGTTCCATGCGTGTTCTAAGAATAACTGGAATATAGCTGTCCAGATAGGGGACTTCGTTGAGAAGTGTTTTCTTCCGCTGCATATTTTTCTTCTCTGACCTTGGTTTCCATCCCTCCTGTTTAGGCTATGCAGTGACCGCTGGCCACTTTTCTCACCCATCCACCACTGACGTGGTAGGAGGTGCCCCACAGGATGAAGGCATTGGAAAGGTGAGGAGAAATGTCTGATAGGATCTGGGATCATTCAGAAGAGGAAAGTGTGCTGTCCCATGGTAGGGTTTGCCCACTGACTTCCATTTGCTATTCTCTTGGGTGACTGATGGTAAGAGGCCGAGTCATGGGGAATCCTTTAGCAGTCTCCTTCCAACCACTTTTGAGAGTTGACCTTGAAAGTTTCATTGGAGTGTGAATACTATTCACACTACCCATTCTCTGCACATTATCATATGAGGATTGTTTGTTTTTTGCAACTGACTTTGTCTCTTTCTGTGTGTGAGTGATTTATAAGACTACCCTTGGCAATATGGTGCCCTTCAAAGGAATAGCATTCAGTGCTGTCCAACTTCAAATCTCCCACCTTCCCGACTTTTCCAGAGTTGGCTTTGACTAAATGAAATCAGGCATAGTCTCAAATACCTTGAGGGCTATTTAAAAATGTCTAAATGCTCACTTATTTCCTGAATGTTTTAGAAGGAACATTGGGTTACCAAGACTGGTAGAACCCAAGGCTGGCCTGGGAATACGTGGGTCTCGTTTTCTTTCAAGTGTCCAAAGTGTGTGGACATTACTGAAGTGTGGCCCCCCTGGACAGGGCTTAGGAGCCTCTACTCACATTTCTGTAGGGTGTGCCTCCTTGCCCTAAGGCTAATGCTATGGAAAGAAGTCAAATGCGATAAATCAGGGCCCTGAGCCAGCAGTTAAGCGACATGCACATGAACTTTGATAACTTTGAGTGGAGTCACATGAATTCCTCTTGGAGGTGGAAGGAAGAGCACTGAGAGCCGTCCCTGGGTCGATGGCGTCTTCCGGGGAGGAACTGTGGGCCAGTAGGCTTTTGTGTTATGTGGAGAAATTGCTCACCTCCTGGTTCACAGATGCTTCTGTGCTGGGACAGCAACTTCCTTTCTGCGTAATTGCAGAACACTTGATTCAGTTTTACTGTTTCTCCTTCAGATGACTCTGGTGCTGCATGGCCCTTGTCAGGTCTTAGGGTTGATAAGAGAGAGGGACAGGAGTCCTAGTCCACTTAAAGAACACATAAATGCTTCTTTGAGTTGCATGACCTGAAAGGCTCTGGGGAAATTGGCTATAGTGGACAAAGCTGCTCACTGTCCCACATTCCTAGGGACAATGGTTCATACAGACTTGATCTCCAAAGACCCCAGATTAGACCAATGGCCGTCAGGATTTTGGTATTCGTTTCCAGTGTCAAGGCACAAAAATCTTCACAGTAGTAAGTCAGTTCCTTATCCCAGGGGAGAGGCCCCTACCCTGGATCTCATGAGACAGTCTTTCCATAAGATGTAGCTTGAAAAAGAAGTTCACAGTCAAGTACGTTTAGAAAGTGTAATGTCAGTGAGATTCATTGCTACTTAAATGCCCATGCTAAAGGCTTTGAGAAATTCCACAGTGAAGGAATTTAATGTTTAACTTGGCATTTCCTAGACCAAACTCATATTTACCCATGCAGATTCTATGGCTCTAAGTGGAATCACTTGGGAGAACAAGGCTGGTGACACTATGCCTCAGGTCTGAAGGACACTTTTTGGCAGGGTTGGTAGACACGAGCTTGTGGTGATATGTTTTTCATCAGCCTTCCCAGGAAGATGATGTCGGTATCATTGGTCATTGCTTCCATACTAACTCCATTTATTTTTTATTCTTTAGGTTTATATTTTTCGCGTGGACCGAAGATCAGGCACCTTAATTAAGATATTTCAGGCATCAGGTAAAAAGGTGAGATTCTTGGTATAAGGAACTATTTTTGTTTGCGATACGAGACCACGTGGGAGCAGGTTCCTTTTAGCAAATTGATAAAGGCCCTGCCTATGCCCTATGCTTACATGACGACTCCACCTGCGTGTTGGTGCCTTTACTTTCTCAGCCATGTGTGTGACCAGCAGGCTTCATGGGATTCATGCTCATTTTAGGAGACATTATGCTGCAAGATGACTTTGAACACAGCCAAGTTACAGCAAAGAGTTTAAATAGGTGCCACAGTCCAGATGCTGTTGTCCAAATGCTACATGCGCTGTCTGTCCTTCACCTCTCGCCTTTGTCCCCCTGCATCTGTGCCTCCAGAGAGGCTAGGTAGAGTTGTCATTGCTTGTGTCCTCTCTAGATTGCTCCCCCTGCATAGGTTTAGGTAGCAGCCCATTATACACCAGCTCAGAGGATCGGGCGGACAAATGCTGCTAGCTGTCCCTCTTCCTGCACCCTCAGCCCTTCTCTGCCATTGTGGGGGTGGGGGGACTGTTGTCATGGACATCATCCAGGTCCTCTCTGAACCTTACTGTACCTCAGGAGGCTGCCTGAGTCCTGGAGAAGGTTCATCTGCATGAGTTGTCCTCACACTTGTCCCTTTTCCTCTCTCCTAGAAGCTTCCACTGTACTGTACCGTAGCCTAAAGTCGACCTGGTTAGGGTCTTTAGATCAATGAGCAGCACTCCTCGCAGGTGTCTTGGTTCTGCGCAGCTGCAGGCGGCAGCAGATGAGCAGGATAGTTTGGCTGAGACAGGCTGCTCTAGGGGACAAAGTCTAGGCTGGGAGGAGATTGGGATAATTTGGAGGCTGGTCTTAATGGAGGCCCTAGTGGGCTTTGGGAAGATGCACAAGACACTTGTAATGTGGGAGGGAGACTCCAGAAGATAGAGTAACGTTATCCTAAAGTGAGGGAGCAAATGATCATTTCCTTCCTAGGCCACGTGCCTTTGACCCCAGTTCTTTTCCTGCTATTGAGTTAAACCTGTTGTGTGCCAGCTTAGCGTCATTCCACACTGTTCTGGTGTGAAGCATATTCTGAGATCTAATCCCACTTGTAAGTAGGGTGGGTGAGTGTGTGTGCGTGAGCGCGCGCGCGCGAGAGAGATATTGACCTAGGGGTGCTTCACCAGTGCTTCATCACCAAGCTACATCCCTGGCCCTTTTTATTTTTTGAGACAGGGTCTCACTAAGTTTCTTAGGGCCTTTGCCAAGCTGCTGAGGCTGGCTTTGAACATGCATCTTCCTGCCTCAGCCACCCAAGTGTCTGGAATTACAGGCATCTGCCACTGTGCCTGGCAGCAAAATTTTTTTTTTTTTTTTTAAAGAGAGAGGGACAGTGAGAGAGACAGAGAAAGAGAGAAACAACTTTATTTAGTTTTTCATATGGCCTTCGTTGCTCCAACACTTAGTTGTGTACGTGGTGCTGGGGTTTGAACTCGGGTCCTCCTGCTTGCCAGGCAAGCGCCGAAACCGCTGAGCCACCGCTCCAGCCCTTTTTTTTTTTTTTTTTTTTTTTTTTTTTTTTTTTTTTTTTTTTTTTTTTTTTTTTTTTTTTTTGAGATGGGGTCTGACTACATTTCTACTGAGGCTGGCCTCTAACTCCTGGGCTCAAGTGATCCTCCTGCCTCAGCCTTCCGAGTAGCTGAGACTAAAATTGCACATCACTGTAATTTTAATAAGCTTAATAAGTTATATAGTGGTCATAACCTTTAGAATAAAAAAATGTAGCATCCTACTTGGTTTAGCATTTTCCCTCAGAACAGTTTTGCATTCCCCTGACAATCATGCTGACTTGTGTTGTTTTAACATTTCCAAAACCCCAGAGGCAAAAACATTGAAAAGGGACTGTGTGAGCTATTATGCAGAAGACTTTCCAACCACTGTCCCTAAAGTTAGAAAAGGAACAGTTCCATGCTACTTTTATTTTTTAATTGGTATTAAACCCAGGGGTGCTCAACCACTGAGCCATATTCTCAGTGAGCTCTTTTTATTTTTTTGAGACAGGGTCTTACTAATAAGTTGCTTAGGGCCTCACTAGGTTGCTGAACCTGGCTTTGAACTTGGGATACTCCTGCATCATCCTACCAAGTTCTGTTTAAAAAGGGGGGGGG
>PVKS010027312.1:0-27618 GCA_004027875.1 Aplodontia rufa
AAAGGAAATGAAATCCGTGTTTGGAAGAGACATCTGCAAGCCCAAGTACATTGCAGCCAAGATTGGAGCTCCCCTAAGCGTCCTTCAACAGGTGTGGTATGCATGCACAATGGAATACTATTCAGCCTTTATAAACAAGGAAATTCTGTCATTGGCTGCAGCATGCACGAATCTGGATGACATTTTTGTGATAAGTGAAAAAAGCCAGGCACAGAAAGACACATGCTCAGCTACACAAGGACTCAGAAAAGCAAACCCACAGAAGCAGAGAGTAGAATGGCGTTTTACCAGGGCTGCAGGAGGGGCACCTGGGAAGACGTTGAGTAAATGATACCGAATTTCAACTGGACAAAAGTTCGAGAGACTGTTGTGCATTGTGGTGATAATAGCTAATAATAATGTGCTGTGTCCCCGCTCAGAGAGAATATGTGCTCAGAGTTCTCCTCACAAACAGGAAGTGGGAGAAGTGGTGCTCAGGTCAACGAGCTTGACTCAACCACCCCTGATGCATGCCTGCTTTCACACACCGGATGCACCATCCTGTACACCAGGAGCAGTGCAGCTTGTATTTGTCCACTGCATTTTTAAAATTAAAAGAGAAATGCTGGGAGATCTTTCTTCCTTCCTATGTCTTCTCCATCTGTTATGAATAGGAATATGTGCAGTGCAGGTTTTAAACTTTGTTCAGATCTTGGCAAACTGGGATTGATGGATGGAATCAGAGTCGAGAAAGTAGGTTAACAATTTTATGTGATCATCACCCTGAGACCAGATTCTTCCCAGAAAAGCAGAACTCACTTCCAAGTTTATAATCAAAGGAAAAGTAAATATAGAAGTGAGTCTGGCAGAGATCAAAATATTAACTGTGTTGTAAGCGGAATTGAAAGGCAGGGCTTATATCTGGGCCACGTGGACTTTCTAATATTTCAATGCAGCCCCTTCCTCCAAAAATATTCCTGTTCCCTCCACCTGTGGCTCTTCTTCTGCAGGGGCCTGCATGTCCGAGGACACATGCATGAGGAGTGGCTGTGAACGCGGGGAACCCACTATGCACCCAAGTCCCTCCCGCGTGTGCCCTCTGTCCATCGCTCCACTGCAGTGGCTCCTCTCCTCTGCAGAGTGTTGATAAGACAGGGAATTTGGGGGTGCCACACATGGATGCTCGGTGTGTTTCAAGCTTCTGGAAGACTTAAGGTGCCTTTTGTAAGCGGGAACTGGTTCTTTCTGCATTACTCTCCAACTTCGTTGAGAGCCCCTGTGGAGTAGAAATGTAAGAACCACCAGAGCAGGCGTGTAGCCTTCCAATAAGAGAGAAACTTGGCATTTGGAAAGAATTTAAGATTTACAGAAGAGTTGGAGAGACAGTACGGAGCAAACTTCTATACTCACTCAGTGTCCCCAAGTGCCAGGGCACTTTGGTCATAACTAAGAAACTATAGTGAATGTAACCACATCAATGTTTGTGGCAGCACAATTCACAATAGCTGGACTAAAGAACCAACCTAGGTGTCCTTTGACAAATAAATGCTTAAGAAAATGTGGCATCTATATATGTAGAGAGAAGATGGGGAAAGTGATGGAATATATATCACTCTGCTATGAAAAAGAATGAATCCTTTAATTTGGTGGTAAATGGATGGAACTGGAAATTAATTCTAAGTAAAATAAGTCAGATTCATCAGGTCAAGGATCACATGTCTTTTCTGATAAGTGGAAACTGGTCCAACTTAGGTGGGGAAAAGAAAGAGAGAGAAAAGAATTAGAAGGATTCTATCAAAATCAATGATCAAGGGAGTAGAAGAAGGGGGATTGAGGTGGAGGGAAGAACAGTGAAGTGAATCTAACCTAACTTTCCAAAGTAGGCATCTGAGTGTGCTTAGTAAATCTCATCACTGTGTGTATCTACAAGACTCTAATTTAAAAAAATAATGTAAATGCATAAATCAGCAGAGTAGAGGAGAGAGAACGGGAAGGAGGGGAGGGTAAGAGTGAGTACTGGGGACTTAACTGGAGCAAACCATAATGCAGGCATTTATGATTATGTCAGAATGAATCCTAATGTCATATATAACTATTATGAATGGATGCAAAATTTAAAAATAATAAATAAAAATGAGAAGCCAAAAGTAAACACACTCACACACACACACAACCAAAACCCCAAGCAATAGACCCTAGAAACCAGCACGGGCGCCTCAGTGTGAAGTAAGTTCCAGACCCATGTCACCCTGCGTTTAACAGAGCTGTCAGGCACAGGTCATTCTTGGTAAGAGGCCACTGTCCCTGGCACGAATCTGATGTTACCTGGCTGAAGATGGTGGCTCCCTCTGCTTCAGAGCCAGAAGGCTGCTGAGGCAGAAAGCAGGCCGCCTGTGGGGCTGGAAGGCACAGAGCGGCCACTGTTCCAGCACGTGGGGCTCCGTAGGTGCTCGGCGTGTTACTGTATCCCTGCTTCTGCCTCAAGGGACCCTGTGTCCCAGGACACTGCAGAGCACTGCAAGCCGTGATGTTCCCCAGGAGCACAGGACGGAGCACGACAGCTCAGCCAGTTCCACAGCCTCTCGCACCCAGGGCTGGATTAGGACTCATGCTGAGGTCAGCATCCAGGGCCAAGTGGGACCTGCTGTCCTCACGCAGTGACCACCAGTCCAGGAGGATAATCGCCTCCCTGGTATACGTTTTCTTCTTACCTTCTCAGCACGCATCTTAAGAATGTTCAGGTCAATCTGCAGTGAGATTAGAACTTCACGTGAAATAAGCGATCAGTGGTTCCTGTGTCTGCATCCTCTTCTCAGCACAGTGTGGGATTCCTGCTCGACGGTTTAATCAGACTGCCATTCCCCCTGCTGAATCATACTTCATGTGAACTACTCAGATTCATTTATCCCCATTTCTCTCCGCTTCTATGCCACTGTAACCCAGACCGGGGAGAAAAGTTAGAGGAAGGAGAGGCATTCATTTCGGAAGTCTCAGCCCACAGAGGGCAGACTCCTTTCCTCAAGGCTCAAGGTGAGGCTGACATCATGGCAAAGAGGGTGGAGGAGGGAAGCGGCTGGTGGCTTGGCACGGAAGTTGCCATCTGTGAGTCCCTACCTCTGAAATCGTGAGCCCCCAGAGAAACCTGTCCTTAAATTGCTCCTGTCAGGCCTCCTGGTCACAGCAGCACACAAGCTGGCTAAGACATCCACCTGACTTTTCTGCAGTTTGTTGTCATCACTAGTGTGTCCCTCTGTATCTGGGCACTCAGGTGTGTACCTGGGTGAGAACTGCGTACTGACCAACGAGTGCCTTGTATTTCAAAACGTTCATGGGAGTAGTTGTACTTTATTTTAGAGAGAGAGAGAGAGAGAGAGAGTGAAGGAGAGAGGGAGCTATTTAATTTTTTCATCTGGTTTTTATTTTCCCTCCACTTAGTTGTGAATGTGGTGCTGGGATCCAACCTGGGTCCTCACGCATGCCAGGCAAGCGCCCTACACTGAGCCACTGCTCCAGCCCCGAAGTGGAAGTGGCAGTGTGACTTACATCTCCCAGCAGTGTGCAGGCCAAGAGCCACAGGGCTTCTTTGACACCTGCTGGGGTCATTCTGATTCGTTTTAACCATTTGGAGTGTTGCAGAATTTTAAACCCTAAGTTAATTTTAGCATTCCTTCTAAGGATCTCATAAAGCCTTGGAAAAAAATATGTCCTGGGCAAGTCTTTTAATTTTATTATTTTATTTATTTTTTTTTAAAGAAAGAAACAGTGAAATAGAGGAAGAGAAAGACAGAAGCAACTTTTATTTAGTTTTTCACGTGACTTTCGTTGCTCTGACACTTCCTTGTGTGCCTGGTGCTGGGTATGAACCTGCTTACTCGTGCGTGCCAGGCAAGTTCTGTAACAGCCGAGCCACAGCTCCAGCCCCCAAAAGCCTTTGTTATATCTTCACTGGCAGATGGGTTTCGGTCCAAGCACATTTCCTGGACTGTTCTCTTATGGGACAAGGTGGGCTTGGACTGATTTGCAGCAATCATAATGAAGACCTGTGCTCTCCGTAGCGATCAGCTGGAGCTGGGCTCTTCTGTATGTCAGCTTGGCGTCTCAGAATCCAAGGTAAGTCCCCGGAAGCCATTGCTAAAGCTCTCTGGAGATGGAGCACAGACAGCCAAGCTGGAAAGGCCAAGGGAGGCCAGGCCTCACGGTGTGGGCCACACTTTCACAGAGAGGTGAAGCGCTTCAGGGCCAGTCGGGGTCTTGAAAAGCAATTGTTATGGAGCAAGGAGGGAGAGGAGTCTCCAGGGAGGGTGCCAGGGAGGCTCTCAGTACAGATGCCACTGGGTACACTCAGGGCTCACTTACAGCAGCCAGCAGGAGGGAAGGTGAATCAGGAGCCTTAAATAGGCAGAGAGGTTCTCAGGCAGACTACATGGACACGCAATTAGCAAGACCTTTTATGACCTTTCAGCACTGATCCGATATAACAAAGCTATTTGCAACATGGAAAATCTAAATCATACCTGTGAAGGTCATTTGCAGTTTTACATGGAAATCTTGCTTTTTTTAGGTAGTAGTAATTTGTCCAAATAAAAAATCCCATTAATGTCCAGAGCAGTTGCTTTCAAAATTATCAAAAAGTGTAGAAGACTCTATCTCATTAGCCAGAAGAACATTTCTATCCTTCAAAGCTGAAAACACTATTTTTTAAGGTTGTAGGATCTATAGCTTAGTTAGAAGTTTAACACTTCTGTTGTTGCTTTGTCTGCTGTTTTAGCTGGTAAGAAGAGGTTTATTAATTTTTAATATGAAATTATATAATAAAGTGGAAAAATGTATGTGCCAAATTATTTCTCAGACAAAATCCTGGGTGAGCAGAAGCCAGGATTTGTGTGGATAATTCAGCCAAAGAAGGAGGACAAGTGAAAGCACTCTCATTTCCCCTGAGTGTTAGTCGGTCGACTTGGGGCATTTATAATTGCAAACTATCACGTGGTGGTGTGCTGGTCTGAGCACAGAGTGTTTTAAATCTGGAAGCTTAAATCTCATCCTTGGGAAAGCCTTGGGCAAGTCACTTAACTATTCTCATAACTTGCCCCATCTGTACATCAAGAACGTTCTCAGAATTTGCTTGAATATAATTATTTTTTGGATCTGTACCAATAGAGACAGAATCAGTTACAATATAGAATAAATTACTTTGGTGATTTAGAGTTTATAGCACCTGCCACTAACGACACAGTCACTTGGGGTATACATCTGAAAGTTCCTAAGAATCCAAGCGCTAGTTCCTCAAGTCCATGGTTTCAGTCTCTGAGGTTTTAGACTCTCACTCTCAACCTCAGTCTAAAATGTTGAATGTAGAATTTCAAGAGGCAATAAGTTTCAGTTGTCGCCATTCGAGCCGGACTCCCAGGCTGCCCTGCTCTGCCCTGCATGGAAGGCGACTCCTCCCTCTGAGTCTCTGCTGCTCTGCATTGTCAGGTAGTGGCCACCCTCACCACTGCACCACCTGTCATGGAATTGCAGTGTCACGTTCCAGTGACCCTGATTTTACTCCAAACCGCAGAGCGGTGATGCTGGAGATTTGGAGGTGCCACAGAGAAGGTGAATGTGCTGACTTTATGGGAAGAGGAGAAAGCACTGAAAGGAGAGAAATGTACTCCGAGGTCATTAGGATCTATAAAGGGAGGGAGACTACATCCACGTCACTCTCACGAAAATGTGTTGGTGTAACTGCCGTTACTCTCACCATCCTCAGTGGTGAACTGCACCCATTCAAAGGTGTCTTCAGCCTGGAAAGCTAATGGCACATCACAGCTGGGTGCCTTCAGCACCTCCTGGGGTCTGGAAATGCATTCTCCCTTATGAGGGGCACCTGCACTCCACATCATAACAACATGGTAGGCAGCATCAGGTTAGTCACAAAGGAGACAATTAGCTTAGAAATGCCAGCCGGACAGATGCCCTTGGCCGTGGCTACTGAACTGTTGGTGAGAAGCTGGCTCCCTCCTCCTGGGAGGTGTGAGGGCATCTGTCAGGAGTCTCCAGCTGACCATGGGAGGCTGCTGGGTGAGGCCTTGCACTGTGGCAGGTTAAGCAGCACCTGGGCTCTACCAGCACCCTCCTCCTCCCACCCAAGAAGCAAAATTATCCTCAGTATTGCCAATAGCTCTAAAACTGGCCACAAAACCTCACCTGTTAGCCTTTGGACGTGAACCCTCACTGTGGTTCCCAGCTCCCCAACAGGCCTACTCCCCAGCTGCTCAGGACCCTCCCTGTGAAGCGAGCCAGAGCCAGGAGGGCTGTGAGGACTTTGAGGCCCTCAAAGCATACAGCTTTGGTCCTTGCCTGGACGTGCAGTATCTGTCTACATCCCCAACTTCAGGACGGAGTCTGCACCCATGGACAACATCAGCATTGGGCAACCTTTGATCTCATTTAAAAAACTGCTCAGCCTTCTTGTAAACCTAGATAAAGCCTGTTGTAAAACCTGGCACACTATCGTCAATCATGGCTTTGTGAATGAATACACAGGCTAAATCAGATTCAGGGATTTACATTTCAAATAGCAAAAGATAGACTCTCTGCCTCTTCACTCCAACAGTACTTTACATATGTGTGTATTGATGTGTGTGTAATTACACTTATTTATGACTTCATTCTGAGAGCAATTATAGTGAGATTCATCTTTTTAATATCTCAAGTCTTTATCACTGTGCCAGTACCACAGCAGTGTGAATGTTGGGCACGATTTCAGAAAAAGGTCACAATCAAAAGAATGAGCATTTTTTAAGCAGTTTCTCCAAGGACGCAGGTTCATTTTGACATTCTGAGCGTGCTCAACAGCCACATGCTAGGAGGCTAAGTAAACAGCATGTGAGTAGTCAGGCTCTGGCCATGGTCAGTTTCCATGTAGAGTGCTCACGTCACACTGGTCACAAAGTCAGAGTCTGGCCATGGTCAGTTTCCATGTAGAGTGCTCACGTCACACTGGTCATCAAAGTCAGAGTCTGGCCATGGTCAGTTTCCATGTAGAGTGTTCACGTCACACTGGTCATCAAAGTCAGAGTCTGGCCATGGTCAGTTTCCATGTAGAGTGCTCACGTCACACTGATCATCAAAGTCAGAGTCTGGCCATGGTCAGTTTCCATGTAGAGTGCTCACGTCACACTGGTCATCAAAGTCAGGCTCTGGCCATGGTCAGTTTCCATGTAGAGTGCTCACGCCACACTGGTCATCAAAGTCAGGCTCTGGCCATGGTCAGTTTCCATGTAGAGTGCTCATGCCACACTGGTCATCAAAGTCAGGCTCTGGCTATGGTCAGTTTCCACGTAAAGTGCTCACTTCACACTGTGGGAATGACCCAAGGGGTTGGGAGGAAGGCCTGAACCTGAAGGAGGTGTCTCCAACTGGAACCCCTGGGGGAAGGGCAGCACGGCCCAGGCCTGCTGGGGGTCTTTATTCTAAAAAGCATGTGTGATTATATGACATAGTCATTGTTACCCTCAGGAAAGCTCCATGTGTAGCATATGCAAAGTGGAGCTATCCTCAGTGGCTAGTGGTCTAACTGCCAGGTTGGCCTCACTGGCCAGGGTTTCCAGCATGGCTGGAAATGTGAGTGCTGAGAAAGCAGTCATGAAGCTGCAGGAAGAAATGGCCCTATTCTAGAGCACCTGGCACGCACCTGGCGTCTAAGCTTACATCTTTACTCTTAGTCGCTTCACCTACGTAAGCAATCAATGCACACTAAATAATGACCCCAATGCTGCTTGCCTGACAACAGAGCCCCAGGGTATACCCAGTAGGGCTGAAATTTGGAGCAGCCCCTGCCCAGGGCCAACAGGGGAGAAGCAGCCCTGCCTCATGCACTGATGCCTGTTTGAGTCCCTCCAGAAGGCACTCAGGAAACAACCAGTAGAACCCCCATTCAGAGCAGCTGATGCCAAGAACCAACCAGGGGTGGTTCCCTGCCTAGAGCAGCATCACCTACCTGACACCCTACATTCCAGTAGGATCTGATTTTCCACCTTGAGCCTGGAAACAAAAGGTTGAGCAACACGAGGACCCAGGCAGAAATAGCATCTGGAAGAAGGTGATCATCAAAGAGTTGGTGGCTGATCTGACCCTTTGACTTGCAGGGAAAAACCACTTGGAGAGCTGCTTACCTTCTCCTAAGGAGATCTCAATTCAGAAGTCTAGAAGAAGCTCTTCAAAAATGAAGAATCAAACAAGGAGAGGTTCACATAAAACCCAAAACTCCCCTGAAAAGATTGGCATGGATAGGGGTCAAGAGGAAAACATTAAAATATTGTCAATGATCTGATTACTAAAAGGAACAATGAGCTAAAAGAAGATATAAGGGAGGGACTATGTGAGAAAACTCAAGAGATGAAAAACCCTATTATCAAAGAAAAGACATACTCAAAAAGGAAGTAACAGAGCTAAAATTTGTACTCAATGACATGAGAGGAACCATAGAAGAACTTAATAATAGACTAATTTCTATAGAAAATAGAACTTCAGCACTTGAAGAAAGAACTTCTGACAATGAGGACAGGCTGAGCAAGCTAGAGTTGCACGGATGGAAAAAAAACTCACAGAACAAGAACAGACTTTTAAAAATGTCTGAGATGAAATGAGAAGAAAGAATCTAAGAGTAATTGGTATACAGGAAGAAATCGAAACACAAATGAATGGGATATGGAACATTCTCAAGGAAATTGCTAAAGAAAGTTTTGCCCATTTAAAAATAGAGTCAGAGCGTGGGAGCAGTGGCTCAGCAGTTACGGCACTTGCCCAGCATGTGCAAGTACATGGGTTCAAATCCCAGCACCCATGTACGCAACTAAGTGTCAGAGCAATGAAACCATGTGAAAAACACACACAAAAAAATTGATTCTCTCTTTCTCTCTCTCTCATTGTCCTTCTCTCTTTAAAAGAAAAAATAAAGTCAAATATGCTCATCCAGGAAAGCTTATAGGACACCTTATAGGCCTAATCAAATGAGAAGCTTACCAAGACACATCATATTCAAAATGTATAACAGGGAAATCAAGGAAAGGATATTGAAAGCAGCAAGGGAGAAACATCAAATCACATTCAGAGGCAAACCAATAAGAATCACATCTGACTTTTCAGTTCAGACTCTGGAAGTGAGGAGATCATGGAAGGAGAACTTTCAATACCTGAGTGAACACAAACTGCAGCCAAGAATACTATATCCAGCAAAACTGAGCTTCAGATTTGAGGGGGAAATAAAAACTTCTCATGATAAGAACAAACTTGTAGCATTCATGAATAGAAAGCTAGCATTACAAAGAATCTGTCTGGTCCCAGCCGGCAGGAACCGGACAAGGCATTCATTCAGGCGTTTGACTGAGGTTAAAATAGACCCGTTGGTCTTGAGTTCTCCAAACACTTTATTTCTCCCTTTACCATGGCTACAGGCCTCCAGACGCTTCCCGCCTTCCCTCTCTTAGAATCAAGGCCCTTAAGGCATTACATTTAGAGTCAAGGCTATTCACATTCAGAGTCCTTGTTTCTACTGCCATACCAGAGTCCCTGTTTCTGGGGCCGGGGCTACTACCTGAATCTTCTACTGCTGCTGATCTCTCCACCATCTCTGCTTCTGCTGCTGCTCGACTCTAGGCTTCTCTGCTTTCCTCCTGACTGCTGCTTGCTTCTTCCATGCATCTTCTTCTCTGACTGCTTCAGGACAGGGCTGCTTCCTTGCTCTTGCTCTCTGGCTGCTTGCTCTGCCTGACTAGTCACTACTCTATTTATCCATTACAACAGCCAATAGGGGTACAGTGCAAACACGTTTATCCTATTGTAACAAGTGAGTGACCAAATAGCTTAGTCATGCGGTCAGGCATTACGTCACTAAGGAAGATACAAGCCAGCTGGGTCAGAGTTGTTTACCACCAATTCTTTTACAAGCCAGCTGGACCTCATGTTGGGGGATCCCCAACAAGAATCCTCAAAGATAAACTCCAGATAGAAGAACAATCTAATAGTCCTCAAAACCCACACACAGAGGAAATTCAATAAAGGTACATGCTATCAATAGACAACTAAGACAGCACAGAACTTACTAATAATACACAATGAATATGAATCACAGCCATATAACTAGTACTCAATGTGAATGGTCTCTCCATGCACCGATCAAAAGACACAGACTAGAAGATTTATCAAAAAACAAAATCCAACATTATGCTGCTTAAAGGAAACCCACCTTACAGCCCATGACACCCTTAGATTAAGGATGAAATGATGGAAAGCAATTTACTAGTCATTTGGTCACAAAAACAAAGCTGGAGTTGCAGTTCTTATATCTAACAAAGTGGACTTCAAACAAATTAATCAAAAGCAATAAAGAAGGCCATTATATCCTAGTAAAAGGAACAATTCAATAAGAAGAAATAACTATAGTAAATATATGCTTGCCAAACACCAATGCACCCCATTACATGGAAAAATTACTACAAGACATAAAACCACTTGAGGTCCTCAACACAATATTACCAGGAGACTTTAACACTCCTCTGCCACCAGTAGACAGACCATCAAAGCAAAAAACAATAAAGAGATCCCCAGTTTAAATAACATCATAAAGCAAAAAGACTTAACAGACATCAACAGAATATTCCACCCCAAATTCGCAGAGTATACCTTCTTCTCAGCAGCACATGGATCCTTCTCCAAAATAGATCATATTCTAGTTCACAAAGGAAATCCCAGCAAATATAAAAAAGTAGATATTATTCCATGTGCCCTATCAGACCATGATGCCATGAACCCTAGTAATTAATAGCAAAAAAACAAGGCACAAAACACATATATATGTGGAGATTGAATAACAACCTATTAAATGAAGAATGGGTCCAAGAAGACGTGAGAACAGTAATTAAGGAATTCTTTAAAGAGAATGAGAATGAAGACACAACATATTGAAACCCCCGGGACAGCATGAAAATGTACTTAAGGGGAAAATGTATTGCACTGAGTGCCCACATGATGTCCCTCAGTGGATGAATGGATCAAAAAACTGAGGTACATATATACTATGGAATTTTACTCAGCAATTAGAAATAATGATATTGCAGCTTTGAAGGTAAATGGATGGCCATGGAAGAAATTTTGCTGAGTGAAATCAGCATAACCCAGAAAACCAAGGGTTGAATGTCTTCTCTCATCTGTGGAGGCTGGAGCTAGACCCTGGCCATTGAGAAAGGAGGTCTAGTATCATGTTTTGAAACTGGATAAGGTGTTATGTCATACAACCTAATACATTTTTAGAGATGTTTTTGGAAGGAGAGGGGAGGGATAAGGGTGGGTAATTGGCGGGGAGGCTCTTGGGGTAAAACTAATTTTCAGAATCTCTCTCTATATATATATTATATTTTTTAATTAGAAAAAGAATATATGCATATCATATTGTTACTTTATGTGCATTTATGATTGTACAATAACTCAATTTCTTAATAAAAATGAATTAAAATTAAAGAAATAAAAAGAATCAGGAGAGATCCCTAACAAATAAGCTTATGCTCCAACTCAAATCTCTACAAAAGGAAGCAAAGTCTAATCCCAAAGTCAGCAGAAAACAGGAAATAATTAAGATCAAAGCTGAAATCAGTGAAACTGAGAACAAAAAAAAAAAAAAAAGAATCTACAAAACAGAATTGGTTCTTTGAAAAAATAAATAAAATTGGCAGACCCCCTAGCTAATCTAACTGAAGAAGAAAAGAATCAAAGCAAATCAATAAAATCACCAACAAAAAGGGGGTGATCACCACTGGCCCCATTGAAATCAAACAGATTAAAAGAACATATTTTGAAAAAATATGCTCCTCTAAATCAGATAATCTGGATGACATGGACAAATTTCTAGACACATACAACATCCCCAAATTGACACAGGATGACATTAAAATCCTAAACAGTCCAATAACAGGCACCAAAATCCATACAGCAACTAAAAGTCATTCAAAGAAGAAAAGCCTAGGTCTTGATGGATTCTCTGTGGAGTTTTACCACAACTTTGAAGAAAAGTTAACACCTCCCTTTATTAAGCTATTCCAAGAAATTGAAAAGGCAGGAACTCTCCCAAACACTTTTTGTGAAGCAACCATAGCTCGGACACCAAAACCCAAGGAAGACAAATTGAAAAAAGAAAACTACAGACTAATATCCCTCATGAGTATCGATGCAAAAATCCTTAATAAGTTTCTAGCAAACCACAATCAAAAACACATCAAGAAAATAATTCATCATGATAAAATGGGTTTCACTCCAGGTATGCAAGGCTGGATCAACATATGCAAATCGATAAATGTGATTCATCACTTGAACAGAATTAAGACAAAAACCAGATGATCATCTCAACAGATGCAGAAAAGACCTTCGATAAAATCCAGCACCCATTTGTGCTCAAAATTCTAAAGAAAATACAGATCAAAGGAACTTCTCTTAACTTTGTGAAGGCCACATATGCCAAACCCTCAGCTAGTATGATACTAAATGGAGAAAGGTTGAAAGCATTCCCAGTGAACTCAAGAAGAAGATAAGGCTGCCCATTTTCAGCATTTTTATTCAGTATAATCTTTGAGATCCTGGCTGGAGCAATAAGGCAAGAGGGGGAAATCAAAGAGATAAGAATAGGAAGTCAAACTATGCCTTTTTGCTGATGACATGATTCTGTATTTGGAAGACCAAAAAAATTCCACCAGAAAACTGCTTGAGCTTATAAACAGATTTGGCAAATAAGCAGGCTACAAGATCAACACCCATAAATCAATAGCTTTTCTATATGCCAAAAATAATAATGAAGAAGAAATTAGGAATTCACAATATCCTCTAAAAGAATAAGATACTTGGGAATTAATCTAACAAGAGAAGTAGAAGATCTCTACAAGGAAAATATTCAACACTGAAAAGAGAAATTGCAGAAGACCTGAGAAGATGGAAAAATGTTCCGTGCTCTTGGTTAGGCAGAATTTATATAATTACAATGGCCATTCTGCCAAAACCAGTACACAGATTCAATACAATCCCCATCAAGATTCTAATGTCATTATTTGCAGATATAGAAAAAGCAATTTCTCAAATTCATATGGAACAAGAAGAAACCCAGAATAACCAAAATGTTACTAAGCAAGAAAGACGAAACAGGTGGTTTTGCAATATCAGATCTAAATTATACTGTAGAGTTGTAGTATTAAAATCAGCATGGCACTGTTATCAAAATAGGAATGAAGACCAATGGAATAGAATAGAGGATCCTGAGACAAACCTACAAGTCTTTAAACATCTGAGCTTTGACAAAGGGTATCAAACTATAACATGGAGGAGGGACAGCCTATTCAACACATGGTGCTGGACAAACTGGACAGCCACTTGAAGAAAATTGAAATTAGATCTCTATCTCTCACTTTGCACAAAAGTTAAATCTAAATGGATCAAAAAATTAGGAATTAAACCAGCTACCATACAACTGCTAAAAGAAAAATTAGGACCAGCACTCCAGCATATAGGAGTTGGCATCGACTTCCTCAACAAGGATCCTAAACTGAAAGAATTATAGTCAAAAATCAATGAGTGGGATGCCATTAAACTAAAAAGTTTCTGTACAGCCAAGGAAATAGTCGAAACAGTCAAGAGACCACCTACAGAATGGGAGAGAATCATGGCCTGTGATCCTTCTGAAAGGCAACTATTATCCAAAATTTATAAAGAATTCAACAAACTCAATAACAAAACATGAAAAATTCAATCAATAAATTGGCCAGAGAGCTAAACAGAAACTTCTCAACACAGGACATTGAGCAAGCCAATGCATACATGAGAGTGTTCTAAATCACTGGCAATCAGAGACACAAATTAAAAATACATAAAGATTTCACCTCACTCCAGTCAGACTGGCAAAGATGAAGAATATGAACAACAACAAATGCTGGAGGGGTTGTGGGGAGATGGGAACACTAGCACACTGTTGGTGGAACTGCAGCCTGGTCCAGCCACTCTGGAAAGCAGTGTGGAGACTCCTCAAAAAATGAGAGCTGGATCCACCATATGACCCAGCTATCTCTGTTCTGGGTATTTTCCCAGAAAAGCTATAATCAGCACATTACAGCAACAAAGCAAAATCCATGTTCTCAGCAGCTCAATTTACAATAGCTAAATTATGGAATCAACTCAGATGCCCATCATTGTATGAATGAATCCAAAAACTCTGGTATGTATGTATGTATATATATATATATATATATATATATATATATATATATATATATGCAATGGAGTTCTACTCAGCTTTTAGAAACAATGATATTGCATCCATTGAAGTTAAATGGGTGGCAATGGAAGAAATCATGGTGAGCAAAGTTAGCCAAACCCAGAGAGTCAAGAGCCAAATGGTTTACCTCATTTATGGAGGCTGGACCTAAACCCAGACTTGGGAGTAGGGTAGACAAACTCAGATCCATAGAACAAAAATGTAAAATGTTAATATTTATGAGATACAGTTGCAAGATACTGCATAAGATATTTGAGCAAGCTTTGCTGCATATCTGTACAAAAAGTAAATGTTTAATCCTGTTGTCAAATATTTTAAAAATAACAAGGGATGATAGGAAGGGAAGAGAGGGGGAAATGTTGGAACTGAGATAAAGCAAGGTACATTCCGAGCAGTTATAAATGTCTGTACATACCATAGTCATATATATAAAAATGTTCTTCATAGTATAAGAATTATGTCACTATATTTGGGTTTTTAGGAGCAATATTGGACTCAGAAGAAAGGCAAGGGATCAAGGGACAGCAGGAGGGAGATAGAGGGGTTTGGGGGAATATTGAACAAATTGTATTGCTGATTTGTGTGCATCTATGAATATGTGACAACTAAGCCCATCATTATGTAAAACTATAATGCATTAATAAAAATATTTCTACTGGGGATAGAGTAGTGGCTCAGCAGTTACAGTGCTTGCCTGGCATGCTGAGGGATATGGGTTCAAACCCCAGCATCACGTACACAATGAAGTGTAAGATCAATGAAAGTCACATTAAAAAACTAAATAAAATTGATTCTCTCTCTCTCTCTCTCTCCTCTCTCTCTCACTGTTCCTCTCTCTCTCTTTCTCATGTTCCAATCTCTGTCTCTGTCTCTCTCTCTCACTGTTCCCCTCTCTTTCTCTCTCTCTCTCTCTCTTAAAGATTCTACTATAATCAAGGCAAATTTGTCACTAATTTCAAGATAGGAAAATTCATCTGACATCAGTCTTAAAGCAACTTTCAATAATAAAAGGACTCAGTTTTCTGTAAAATTCTCAGGAAACAAATACTAAATACATTTTCAAACTATTATTCCAATAAAAAAGCAAGATAGTTGTCTTAAAATTTGCAAGAATTAAAATAATTTAACACCTCTTCTTAGAGGTATTTAAAATGATTTATTTGAAGGTACAATACATCAAGTTATAATGGATACCAATCCCAGAAAAGGTTTTAGAATGAGTTTGTGACCAATTAAATATGGAAACTAGGTGGAAACTCAGAGTGCCTCCTAAAGAACATGATGTCAATGGTAAATGCAAGATTAGCTTCTCAATTACTGATTTGGAGAATGACTGACATTTTATAGTCTCAAGAGCAACACAAAGGAATGCCTGTTCCCCAACGGCTGCTGTGTATGTAAATGGAGTGTGTGTGTGTGTGTGTGTGTGTGCATGCATGCGTGTGCGCGTGCACATATGTTTGTGTCAAGTTTGTAATGTATTACTGTAATTTTAAATTGTTCCCCAGATATATTGTTTTAATTACATTTTACATATTTATTTTATTTGTGTAAATATGTTTTGGTGAAATTATATTTAAGGTTTTAGTTTCTTTTAAGTTCTATAAAATTGAGGTTACATTGGTCTTTATTTAGCTCACGTGTTGTTTAGTAGATACATGGTTTGTATATTTGAGAATATAGACAGGTCTATACCACCCTTTCTAATATTAGGAATTTCATTTCGTTTTCATTCCTTCTTGCATTGGCTAGGATTTCCATTAAAAATACTAAATTGATAAGGTGTAATCCACGTCCTCGTCAGGTTCTTGAACTCCAGGGGAAAGCATTTAGCTATAGCATGAAGTATGACGTTACCTGTAAAATTTTTGTAGATTCTTTTTATGAGGTCAAGGAAATCTCTTTTATCTCTACTTTAAGCAGGGATTTTGTCATGACCTGATTTTGTACCATATGTAATGTTGTTCTGTATTAATTTATATGATCATGTAGTTTCTATTTATTTTTAAGTACTAGGACTTAAACTCAGGAGGGCTCCATCACTGAGCAATATCCTCAGCCCTTTTTATTTCTTATTTTGAGACAGTAACTTGCCTAGGCTGACCTCAAATTTGTGATCCTCGTGCCTCAGCCTCCTGAGTTACTGGGATTACAGGTGTGCCTCACTGTGCCTGGGTGCTTTCTCTTCTTCACACTGATTTTGTGGTATATTACATTGGAATTGAGTTTTTAAAATTTTGAAGTATCTTTATATTCTCATGATAAAATATAGTTTTTACGTATTACTAGAATTGACTTGCTGATGTTGTAGTAAAGCTTGTTCACTTCGAAATAGTGAATTTCTTTTCTTTGATTGTCTTTCTCTGCTTTAGCTATAATGATACTGGTGTAAAATGTTTGTAGATTATTTCTCATCTAACTTTTTAACTGATTATGTAGAATTGACTTAATTTCTTCTATAAATATTTTTTCCTCAGGGTAGAGGAAGTGGCTTGTCTTTCTTACTCACCACATCACCTGTCCAGTTAATATAATTCTTTTTGGGTAAGTTTGGTTACTTGTGTTTTAAAGAAATTGATCCATTTCTTCTGAATGGCCCAATTGTTCAGAGCTTCTTTTATTAAACTTTTAATATATTATACTTTTATTATATAATATAGTGATTCCTATTAGTTTCTTTTTCTTTTTTTTTTCTTTAGAAATTGGTACAATGAGAGAAGGAAGCAATTTTTATTTAGTTTTTCATGTGACTTTTATTCCTTTGACTCTTTGTTGTCTAAGTGGTGCTGGGGTTTGAACTCACGTACTCTCGCATGCCAGGCAAGCACCGTAACTACTCAACCACTTCTCCAGCCTCCCTTTTAGTTTTTTGCATTGGCGATTGATTTTCTATCGCAGTACTTTCTGGGTTACTCTTGTTAGAATTTTGTACATTTGTTAGTCATTTCAAGGAATAAGATTTTAGTTTGATTTTCTTTTTTTATTTTCATCATTATTATTGTCTTTCTTCACCATTACTTATGTTTATTTTAATTATTATTCCATCATTTCCTAAAGTAGAAAACAGAAAATTGATGTGAGTTTTTTCTTCTATTCTTACATAAGCATCTGATGTAATGAAATTTCCACTGCTTTAGCTCCATCACATAAAGTTATATTTTTACTTGTGCTCAGTATAAATTACTTAAAAGTATATTTTTTGAGACTTTCCTTTTATCCATTAATTTTATAGAAACCTTTTGTTTAATTTCTCAATGGTTGGAAATTATTTAATCCATCATTCTGTTACTGATCTAGTTTAATACAATTACGATAATAAAGCATACTTTGTATGATTTTAATTTTGACATTATGATATAAATATGATCTTTTTGATGAATGTTTCATGTGTTGCACTTGTAAAAAGCTTATTATTTGTTTTATGCTTCTCTTTTATGGAATGCTCCGTAGATACCAGTAAGTACAGTTGGTTAATGCTAGCATTTAGTATTTGCTGATTTTGTGTCTATTAAAGCTATGGACATCTTGTGTTTCTAATTCAGACCCTTTTTTCTTTCATGGTCTTTGGTTTACTATTATTCTGTGGTCATGTGCATATAATCCTTAAGTTACTCTGTGGTCATGTGCATATAATCCTTAAGTTACGATGTCTCCTTGGGGCATTTGCTGTTTGTCACTGTGTAATTTACTCTTTATCCATAGATATTTTCATTGCTTTGAACTCTGATTTGTCTGATATTTATGTAGCCACATCTAACTTTCCTTTGATTTGCTTTTTATGGCACATCAACATTCCCTTGACTTTTAATCTACTTTATCAACATATTTGAGGTGAGTTTATTTGAGATACCAAGTAATTGAATCAGGACATCATAATTGGAGTGATCAAGTGACTTGTAATGAATACTGATATGTTTAGGTTTGTATATTCTTATATTTATTTTTTCACTTCTGTTTAGCATTTATTTAGATTTCTCCCATTTTTTAAATTTTTGAACTGTTTTTTCTAAGATTAGATTTATATTCTCATTTTTCTACTGCATTATTTTGCCCTTTTTGTATATTTTTAGTGTTTTGTCTTTGATTGCAATAATGCCTTTTCACAGTCTACTCGGAATCAGTGTTTTACAATGAAAATCTTTGCCACCATGTAGGTTGCGTTAACTTATAAATACATATCACATGTGTTTGCATGTTATATGTTATACTACTTACACTGATAATCATATCAGTATTTTTTGTTTCAGCCACAAAATATATTTTAGAGAACTAAAGAGAATAAAGTATTATATTTCCCTAAGTATTTATCATTTTTATTGCTCTTCCCTTAATATTGAGATCCTGACATTACACTCATTTCACCAACAGAAAATGATTCTTGGCAATTCCATCGGAATAATTTGCTATTGGTGAATTCTTTGAGTGTCTTGATTCAATATACGTTCCTGAAACATATTTTAATAGGATATTGAATTTGGGATGTATCATTCTCTTTTGTAGTACTTTAAATATATCATTCTACTTTATTCCTCTCTCCAAAGCTTATACTTTTATAATGAGAAATCTACAGTCACTAAAATCGTTCTTCCCCTGAAAATAATGCATTGATTTTCTTGTCTGCTTTCACGATATTTTCCCCTGATTAGTTTTAATTAATTTGTGAACTATCTTTTCACATTCTTTTCTGTTATTTATTGGTTGGACTCAGTAACCATCAAGCAACTACATTTACATCAGACCAGTCTGGGAGATTTTCAGTCATTATTTTTTCAAGACTTATTTTCTCTCTTCATCCTTTCCGCCTTCTTATGAAACTCCAATGAGCCAAACATTGTCTGCGTAGTCATTGGCCACAGGTTCCTGGCCCTATCTAATATTTTGGTGTTATTTTCCTATGATATACCCATTACTCTATCAAGGCCATACAGTGTGTTTTTCTTTAATTATTGAAAATTTTAACTTATAAAAATTTCTTTTTCATTTCTCTTGATTTCTTCTCCCTTAATTTTATCTGCTTTAGCAGATTTAATATTGTTTCAACCATGTCCTTGTTATCATTTTAAACCCTTTTACAACAGTTGATTTTATATCTTTGTTTAATGATTCTAACATCTTCACCAAACTCATCCCTAGGATCTGTCATTTGATTGCATTTTAACAACCTGAGATATTTGTGATTCTTCGTATGCTGAGTACCTTTAAATTGTATTCTGTTCATTTTGGATATTCACTTATGAGAGCACAGGTCTTGTGTAGTGCTGGTATTTTTGACCTAGTGATCGATCAACTAGCTTAGTTTTGAGCCATAAGTTCTAACCTGCTGTGTATGGGCTGAGCTCAGCTTTAAAGCCCTGTCAGGATAACCCAGCTCCTTCTCAGGGGGAACCACCCAGTGCTGCATCTGGGACCTGGCAGGATGCCTTCCCCTTCGCTTGTGCGGTGCTAATCAAGTCCACACATCATGCAGGAGCTTAGGGATGGGCCTCGTGACTTCTGAAAAACCTCAATACCTGCAGTCATGAGCTCCTTTGGCTCTGTCATCTCCCCCTGACCTTTGACTTACTGAGGCCCCCTTTCTGCTCCAGGAACCTGGGGCTCTCAGTGCCCAGTTTGGTGATACTTCCTGCCCAGCCCTGACACATATCCCTAAGCAATGGATGAGAAGAGTAGACACCCCACTCTCTATAACCCCACGTGCTCCAGCAGAAGATTCCACAACTAGAGTTTCAAAGTCACACTCACCACAGGCTGTCCCTGCCCCAGGACAGTCCCCTCTGTCCATACCTATTGTGTCTTCCAGAGCTCTGCTTCTCCACCAGCACCGTCCTCCAGGTCTCTTGAGGTCTCAATTCTAGGTTAGAAAATCCAAGAATAAAAGCCACATGTTAAACTCACCCAAGCTTCCTAGTGGTGTAAACCTGGCATCCTTTGATCTAAGTTTAGAAATGCATTCAGTGGGACAGACCAGGGAAAGTGCACCTCCTCTTTCTTTTCCAGTATATGAAAAGGAAATCACTCCTGAGAAACATTCCATACTCAGCGAATGATCGATGTGCGTATCCTCTGTCAAGCACAAACTTAGCAAGTGAGTAACCAGCAATTACGTGCAAAGTCCTTAACAGCACACAGAGTCAGGTACAGTGATCAGCAAAAGTTTTGTTCAGATTGAATTACTATGTGACGTGGTAAGTTAAGTTTTCTTCCTATATCTCTAGAAATGAAAAAGTTCCACATACTGTAAATGCTCTCAAAGATTTAGTTGCTAATAGAGACATTCAAGTTGTATTCTGAATTTTTCCTTTGCCCCACTTTTCAAATTTGCTACATTATTCATCGTGCCTTTATAGTTTATCAATCCTTCATGCATAACATAAACATGAATATCTTAAAGATGTTGGAAGCATTAATTCTTTTCTAAATTTCTAGAGAATCTTTATTCTTCCTTTAGTCAGAAAATAGAACTGCACAGATGTGTATGCAGTTACTTTTTCTTGGCTTCTGTGAAATACAATGTCAAAGTTATCACTAACTTGAGGTACGTAATGTGAACTAAGTTTTCAGTATTTAACTTAATTTACATTGCCATGCTTTAATAGAGATAAACTTAATCCTTTTCAAATATTTCAAAACCTTTAAGAATACAAACAAGAAACTAATATTTTCAGTAAACATCTATTTTTCCAGTTCTATACACATCTGTGCAATGAAGAAGAGATATCCATTCAAATTCCATTGTGCAGCACCCTGGCTTTCTTTCCTCATGAAAATTTACATTCATATTTTATTTATATTTTCACAAAGCATCACTTTTTATTTGTGTATATATATAAAATCTAATCCCATTATATTTTATCAAACTATTTAAATGCTAAAGCATAGATCTTCTGCAGTTCAAACAGTTTTACAAGGTCTGTTTGAGAATATGTATACGATTTTGGATAAACATAAAGTATCCAAATTTCTCCTAATTAGTCCCTTTGAGAATCATTAGAGCAAACAAAGGTATGCACTCCTAACCTCCCAGGTGTAGTTTCAGAGTTTCCTAATAAAATGATATGTGCACTCGGTGGTGCCCCAACGCAAGCAGGGAGAGTTATTTGGTTGTAATCTGAAGGGCAAAGTCAGGAGGTTTCAGTGAGCACTGTGTGAAGGGGATGCTCCCAGAGGTGGTTACCCCCCTCCACTCTGCACTTGTGCTCTCTCTTTGGGCTTCATTCATTGCATGGATGTTTAACAGCAATTTCTATTTTCATCTGCATAGAAATATCTGTGACCTGAAGCAGTCTCCCCTGCCCAGGGAGCATTGCCTCGATGCCTCCTAATTTTAGAAGCAAACTCCAGCTGGAGGAGCCTGCGGTGGGCATTTAATGACCTGTCCCTCCCCCTCGTAATCGTTCTCAGGCCGTCTTTGAGGGAAGTAGAACCAGGAGATTTGTGAAAACTGACTTTCTCTTTCAACCTTTCCCTTAAGCACCGGGACGGTCCACAGGGAAGGGGCAGGAGGGGACATGTGTGCTGGGCTTGCGGCCTGCAGGAGGGCTGGACTCAGCTGAAATGGCAGGGGCAGCGTGGCCTTCCTCTCCCGGTGGACAGGTGCACACAGCGAATGGTGGTTTCCATGACAGCCAATCTGGCTGATTCAGGCCGACCGCAGCAGAAATTTTAAGGGTGAAATTATTTTTAAAATTACTGAATTCTCTAGTCCATAGTGGTCTCCTCACATATTAGCGGTTAGAATGTGGAGATTGCTTCTTTATGAAAACAGTATTGAAGATGCTTTCCCACCGAGCTGCTAGCATGTCAGATTTAATGCAGGCTCCCCCCTCGGGGATTTCTTTTGCAATCCACATCTGGACAGAATTGAATTATAAAATGGTTGTTTTTGTTGCTGATACTTTTTTTCCTTTTTACAAAGGTAGGGAATGTTTTTTTATTTATAAAAGGAATGAAGCAGATAAAATCTACAGAAATATTTAAATGAAGTCTCTTCCAGTAATATTCCCATTTCCATACATTCTTTCTTGTTGCCCCTCTATGAATCCTGCTCCTGCGTGCGATCAGGCAGCCTGCTTGAGTACGAAGAGCTGCAATAGAACCACAGCGTTAAATAGGATGATAGTTACTCACAAGAGCCTGACAATGACAAATATAATTTTTTCTATTTTTTTAAATCATAAAATGCATGAAGAATGCAAAGAACAAATTCTTAGAAATTATTTATAAGAAGGCTGAGAGCAATATTGCATCTTAAAGGTAGGTTTTACCAGGGGTTCTTTGATTTGAATCAAGTTTTATCAAACAATGATCTCTATGTTTCAGGACCAGACTGGAACCCTGGCAAAAGCCAACTGAGCCTTTGCATTATGACCCTATAACCCCCAGAACAGATCATCCACAAGTAAGCATTTGTTCTGAACCCTCAGGTTTTTGACAAAAGAGACAGATTTGAAATTAATCCTCTGTGTGCCACTTGGATTTTCTTTAGTGCCTAACATTTGGGTTCATAGCTGAGTCCTAAAGCAGGACATTGCAATAAGAGGTCCTAATGGGATAGCATGCACTATGCACTGGGAATAAAAAACAGAGCAAGAGTAGCCACACTTGTATCAGATGAAGTAAACTTAAGAGAAAAGCAATGGAATGAACAAGGGAAGTCGTTACATAACAAAAAAGAGATTGGTTCAAAAAGAAGAAATAAAAGTGCTC
This sequence comes from Aplodontia rufa, assembly GCA_004027875.1. Classification (NCBI taxonomy): domain Eukaryota; kingdom Metazoa; phylum Chordata; class Mammalia; order Rodentia; family Aplodontiidae; genus Aplodontia; species Aplodontia rufa. The sequence goes on from PVKS010027312.1 coordinate 22,979, forward strand.
AGTATACTTCATCCAATGTTAGAGTACCCAACTATGAAAAAGAAATGTTGATAGACGTAAAAGAAGAGATTGACTCCCATGCACTAACTGTAGACTTCCTCCTGTGCACAGCAGACTTTTACCTAGGTACAGATCACCCACACAGAAAGACCAATCAAGTAGCAGAATTAAATTGTACCCTACATCACCTGGATCTAACAGAAACACACAAAACATTCCCTCTAACAACTGCAGAGGGCACAACCTTCTCAACAGCACATGGAGAATTGTCCAGGATGGGTCTTATGATAGTTCACAAAACAAACCTCAGGAGAATCAACAAAATAAAATCACATCAGATATGTGTTCTGATGAGAAAACCAGAAATACTCTGGGAGCTATAGCAGCATCTAGAAATTAAATAGCTTAATCTTGAACAAAAATGGATGGAGGAGGAAATCAGGAAAGAAATGAAAAAAATTCTTGAGGAAATGCAAATGGGAGCACACACAGCACAGTCTGTGGGGAGCAGAGAAGGAAGGGCGTGGAGAGAGCAGCGATGGACACCGCGTCTACAGAGGTCGCTGATCAGCACCCTGCTGCTCTGCGGAAATCAGGAAACAGGGACCACTGTACCAAATATTAGTGGAAGGAAATAAATGATAAAGCTCAGAATAGAAATACATGGAATACAGGCTAGAAAACAATACAAAAGATTAATAAAATGAAGATCTGATTCTTCCAAAATATGAAGGATATGGACATTTCCTTACTTAGATGGAGAAAAACAGGAAGAAGGAGCAAATCAATGAAATCAAAGATGAAAAGGAGGTATCACAATTGTCACCATGCAAATATGAAATAAATGATTAGAATGTATCATGAACAACTGTACAACAATAAACTCAAAACCTGGAAGAAATGGAAAGACATCATACACCATAGAAAGATCAAATCAAGAAGAAATAAAAAACAAACAGAACAATAATGCACAATGAAATCGAATCAGTAGCCAAACGTCTCCATCAAAGAAAAGTCCAGGACCAAAGGGCTTCACCACTGAGTTCAACTAAACATTCAAAGAACTCAACTCCAATTCTTCTCAGGTTAATTCAAAAAACTGAAAAGATGGGAATCCTTCCAACTTCCTTCTATGAGGGAAGCTTTACACTGACACCAAAACCAGACTAGCACACAGCAACTAAAAGAACACACCCCAAACAAATAGGTCCTTCATGGTCTTGACAAGAGCAGAACCCTCCAGAAATGTGAGCAACAGCATGTTAGGAATGTCAGTTACCATGACTCAGTGACATTCATCCCAGGGATGCAGAGAAGTTCAACATGCACAAATCAACTAAAACAATACGTAAAATTATAGAACAAGAGACAGAAACCTTATGATCATCTTAATGGGTGCAGGGAAAGCATTTGGTAAAATTCAACATCATTTCATGAGAAAATCTCTGGACAAATTAGCTACAGAAGGCACACACCTGAACATGATGGAGGCCACCCACAAGCCAACAGAGAGCCACCCCAAGGGGGTGGAGTGGGAAGCTTCTTAAGAGCAGAAAAAGCAAGCATGATTGTTTTCACCACTGGCGTTTAACACAACACAGGAATCCTAGGTTGATGTCAGGATGGATATGTGCTCCCCGTAAGCTCCTGCTAATACAGGAATGTCAGAGTGAAAAGATTGGATCATGACAGCTGTGCATCATCCACTGGGTGGTAACTGTAGGAAGGCGGGTCCCTGAGGCGCGCCCTGGAAGGGTGCATCTTTCCTGTAGCCCCTTCTTCTCTCCTGCTTCCAGGCGGCCATGAGCTAAGCAGCCACCCTCTACCTTGTCCTTCCTCCGTGATGCTGCACCCCACCTGGAGTGATGCATTCGGCTCACAGTGGACCGAACCTCTGAAACCAGGAGCCAAAATCAACTTTCCTCCTCTAAGTTGTTCTTGTTGGTTAATTTGATCGCCAAAATGAAAAGCTGAATAACACAACTATGAAACCATGCGAGAGAAAGAAATAGGGGCATACGAATAGAAAAAGAGACAGTAAAGTTGTAACTGCAGGATTCTATACTCGGAAGAACTCCAACACTCCGCCAAAAATACCCCTCAACAATGAGTGAATTCAGCAAAGTTTAAGACATAAAATACATAGAAACCAGTACCTTTGAAAAATACAAAAGTCAAGAAAGCATTGCCATTCACAATAGCTATAGATATTTTTTTAAAACCTACAAACACGTATAGTAAAGGAGGTGATAGCTCTCTACACTGAAAATTATAAACTATTATGAGAGAAATTGAAAGGGACACAAACAAATGCAAAGACATCCACCCACAGAATGGAAGAGTCCATGTTGCCAAAATGCCCTCTTCAAGGGGATCTACTGATTCAGACATGTATACAACAACATGATGGATAGAACTGGGAAAACCACGTCGGCTTCTAATGGAGCCATAAAAAGCCCCGAATAAACAAAGCTCTCTTGAGCAACATAAAGCAGAGGACATTGCACCACCCAACATCAAAACACCCTGCAAAGCCGTCCTGACTCAATGTGAGGCCCGAGGTCAGTGGGACAGAGTAGAGAGCCTAGAGATAGCCACACACTGCGGCCATCGGATCAGTGACAGACACGCAGAGAGTGTGCATAGAGAGGCTTCTCCGTCAGTGGTGCTGGGAACATGGCCTGTTCACAAGCAGAAGGACACAACTGGACCTGTCTCTCCCCAGTTCCAATTATCAGCTCTAAATGGATTCAAGACTTCCATGTAAGACCTGAAGCTACTGGAAGAAAATGGAAGAAACCCTGTAGGACACCAAATGGGTAAGGAGTCTTTTTTTTTTTATTTGACTAAGCCCCAAAAGCAAAATTTGAAAAATGGTATTTACATAAAACTTAAAAGATACTGCTTAGCAGAGGTAACAGTCAATAAATTGGAGACTGTATGAAGTGTGTTCAAACTATATACCTAACAATGGGTTAGTATTAAAACTATTCCAAAATCTCAAAAGCAAAAAAAAAAAAAAAAAAGAAATGTTGCAAACATAGTAACTCAATTACAAAATGAGTAATAAGCCTGAATAGATGTTTCTCTAAAAAATACACACAAATTGACAACATATTTATGAAAAAAGTTTCAAAATTATTCATCATCATGGAAATATAAACCAAATCCAAAATGATATTGCCTCAGTCCAGTAAAAAGTGCTATTGTCCCAAAGACATAAGAAAGCCAGGGTTATTGAGGATGTGGAGAACAGGGAAGCCCTGAGCACCATTGGTGAATGTAAATTAGTGTAGCCAGTGTGAAAAGAGGCTCCTCAAAACTCAAAAATAAAACTATCGTAAGATCCAGCAATCCCATTCCTGAATTTCAAAGAAAATGAAATCAGTGTTAAGACATCTGCACGTCTGTGTTCACTGTGTTCACAAAAGCCAAGAAATGGAAACACCCCAAGTGCCACCTGCCAAAGAATGCTTTAGGAAAATCTGGAACCTGTGCACGACGGAATAATATTTAGCCATAAAAAATGGCAGAGTTCTGTCATTTGTGACTACATGGCTGCAACAAGAGATCATTATGCTATGTAAAATAAGTTGGGCAAAGAAGAATGAACATGGCATGATCTCATTAGAGTTAAATGGTGGATACCAGAGGCTGGGAGTAAGGGGGAGAGAAGGACAGGGAGTAGAGTTGGTCAGTAATAATAAGAAATCCTGGTGTTCGTGGTAGGCTGATTATCAACATGATCATGGAATGTGCATTTCAAAAAGCTAGCAGAAAAGACCTTGAATATTTTCACCAACAAGCATGATAAGTCTTCAAGGAGACAGACATGTTTTCCATAATTTAAACATTATGCAATGTATACATGAATTGTAGCATCACATAGTACTGCATAAATATTTGCAATTTTTATGTTTATGTCACTGAAAATAAATTTAAATAACAATTTTTAAAAAGATGTCCTAAATAGCATACAAAATAAAAACAAGAATGATTACAGATTAAAAAGTCCACAGAAGTAATAAACCTTCAAAAGTGGACCGAAAGAAGAAAAAGGGAAAGGAAACGACAGATGGATGAAGCAGAAACAATAGGAATGTGGTAGACTTCAGTTCAAGGCACATCAATCATTATGCAAATGGATGGAATAAACACCTCAATTAAAAGCTGTGGACTGACAGTTGCAGAATAAAGTGGGATTCGGTGGCATGGCACATACACGAAATGCATCACAGTATAAACACACAGCTAGGTTAACAGAAATCAGGTGAAGTAGCTGCCATACACAGAGAGGAAAATATATTTATATTAGGCAAAGTAATATCATTTGTCAGAGGCATAGAATATCATGATAACTGCAGATTGATTGGATTTATTCATTTCTGCCTGAAGTATCATTGTCTTTTCTTCATGTATTTATCATTATATTCTGACTCTGACAAATGGCTTGCTACTCAAGCAAAAATGAATAAATCCACATTTATACTTAAAGATATGGATATCCACTCTGAACTACTGCTAGAACGAGAACAGTTAAAAAACCTATAAAAATATAGATGACACAAAGAACCTACTATTCTGCTCGACAGGATGTTTATGTGAAAGTCCTTCAAGGTAGCAAAATAAACATTATTTCA
>PVKS010027313.1:0-27595 GCA_004027875.1 Aplodontia rufa
AAAAAAAATACAAAGTCCCTGGAAAGCTTTACATGCCCATCATCAGGATGATTATCAGGAACCATGGTTATTGGTTTTTGGCAGTAGCATAGAACTGACCATGGGTGCAAGGAGTTGGAATTAGAGATGAATGAATATAGAATGATACTGAGTATTTGTTTGCTTATTTATATTGTTTTTAAAGTGAGAGGTGGCCAGTGACAGAGAGAATCAATTTTATTTAGTTTTTCATGTGGCCTTCACTGCACCAACACTTAGTTGTGCATGTGGTGCTGGGGTTTGAACCCGTGTCCTCACAGATACCCAAGCAAGTGCTGTAACTGATGAGCCACTGCTAGAGAGAGAGAATCAATTTTTTTTTAGTTTTTCTTGTGGCCTTTGCTGCATCGACGCTTAGTTATGCATGTGATGCTGGGGTTCAACCCTGGTCGTTGTGCATGCCAGGCAAGTGCTCCAACCTCTGAGCCACTGCTGGATCCCCCTCCCATACTGAGTATTTAAACAGAAGCATTTAAATGTTACCCCTGCCACTTCAGTATGTTTTTCCAGCTTAAGTATCTAGTCTAAATAATTTTGATTTCACAAAGTAGAGTGAACCAGTGGCCTTATTTAGCTCAACTCCACACAAATCAAGATCCAAGGAGGTTCATATTTACTTGCTAAGGTTTCCTTTTTCCCCTGTCCATCTTTGAGTTACTGGGTTCTCTGCAGAATGGGTCTAGCCAGAAGCAGTACTTAAGGTGCTTGTGCTTCAACAGCACTTAGAGGGCTGGAGCAGTTGCTCAGTGGTTATAGCACTTGCCTGGCATGCGTAAGGATGTGGGTTCGAACCCCAGCACCACATACGCAACGAAGTGTTGTAGCAATGAAAGCGAAGTGAAAAACTAAAAAAATTGATTCTTTCTTTCTCTCTCCCATTGTCCTTCTCTCTCTTTAAAAAGGAAAGAAAAAAAAAGTGCTTGGAGATGGAATTAGGACTCAAAAGTAGAAATACCTAGAATGAGAACCTGTGTGGCTGAGTTGAGGGACAGGTAAATGTGAAGGGAATTTAAAATGTACTGAAAGTTAAATTATGAGAAACTTCTAAATCTGGACTATAGAAGTACAGGAATGGAAAAGACAGATTGTGTGAACTCCTGTCATTTTGGACAAACTCTTCAGAGGCGTTAGTCCTCTTGAGGTTACTTCAGGATGAAAGAAAAGGGCAGTTGAAATAGAAATGGATTGAACTTTCTGTAACTCTGAAGTGTCATATCTCTTATTTTGTACAGTAGAAACCCATGGATTCCATTTACTTAAAAACTGAAGAGATGGGCTGGAGCAGTGAGTGGCTCACTAGTTGGAACGCTTGCGTGGCACGCGCAAGGACCTGGGTTCGAATCCCAGCACCGCGTCCACAACTAAATGTCAGAAATGAAGGCCAGATGAAAACATAAATAAAATTGATTCTCCCTTTTTCTCACTCTCTCCCTCTGTGTCTTAAAACAAAGCAAAACAAAACTGAAGAGAGTCTTAAAAATACTAATGATACATCACATCTAAAGAGAGAAGATAATTGAACTTGGTGTTCCAGAGAGTGCTAAAGCAAATTGGTTGATATGCCAAGGGTGTCTTGAGTGGATCTTATCACCTAAGTTGCCTTAGGTTCTGTGCTTCAGTCATGAAGTTGAACTCTCATTGTTGAATAGAGGCACTGAGAAATGAAATGGTTTGAGGTTCCATGGTAGTCTAATAGCTGATCCTGGGCCACTTTCTTACCTAGTGTTGTAAGGCCGGCTCAGATAGTGTAATAGAAAGATCTGTAGAATCCTTAGAGGAGTGTTGTACAAAATTCCTTTTTCCTTTTTGGTACTGGGGATTGAACCAGCTTTACTTAACCACTGAGCAGTATCTCCAGGCCCTATTTATTTATTTATAGAGAGAGAGGGACAGTGAGAGAATCAATTTTATTTAGTTTTTCATGTGGCTTTTGTTGCTCCAACACTTTGTTGTTACGTGGTGCTGGGGTTTGAACTCATATCCTCGTGCATGCCAGGCAAGCGCTGTAACTGTTGAGCCACTGCTCCCACCCCGTTTTTTATTTTTTCTTTTAAGACAGAGTCTAGCTAAGTTGTTAAGTTGCTAAGTCTGGGTTTGAACTTGCAATCCTCCTGCTTCAGCCTCCCTTGGTGCTGGGATTACAGGTGTGCACCACCGTGCCTGGTACTTTTTCATTTCTTCAGATACCATTTTTTTATTGTTTATTTTTTTTTGTACTGTTGTATGAATCCAGAGGCACTTGACCACTTTGCTGTATCCCCAGCCTGTTTGTTTGTTAATTGGTACCAGGGATTTAACCCAGAGGCACTTAACCATTGAGCCATATCCCCAGCCCTTTTTATTTTTTTATTTTGAGACAGGGTCTCACTAAGTTATTCAGGGCCTCGCAGAGTTGATGAGGCTGACTTTGAACTTGTGATCCTCCTGCCTCAGCCTCCCACACCGCTGGGATTATAGGCATGTGCACTGCATCTTGCCTATATTTTCTTTTTTGTGAGTGTTTTCTGATTCATTGACTCCCCATTCACTCTTTTTTTTTTTTTTTTTTTTTTAAGAGAGACAGTGAAAGAGAATCAGCTTTATTTTTCATATAGCTTTTGTTGCTCCAATACTTCATTGTGTACGAGGTGCTGGGGTTCGAACTTTTGTCCTCATGCATATCAGGCAAGCACTGAACTGCTGAACCATGGCTCTAGTCCCCCATTCACTCTTATTAATGTGTATTTAGAAATCATTCCCTATGTAAATGAGAGCTGATAATGAGTAATTTGGATAGTTCAGTTTGAAATTTGGAGTGAATCTTCAATCATGGGTGTCTTTGTTTCTTTGAAAAATCTTTGCTCCAATATAAACATTTAAAGTGTAATTCAAGCTGGGCATGGTGATGCATGCCTATAATCTCAGTGATTTGGAGGGCTGAGGCAGGAGGATCGCAAATTGAAGACTAGCCCTAGTGATTTATAGAGGCCCTGAGCAATTAGTGAAACCCTGTCTCAAAACATAAGATGATTTGGGGTATAGCTCATTAGTAGACACCCCTGTGTTCAATCCCTAATGCTACAAGAAAAAAAGTATAATTGAAAAATAAATTCCAAGCTCCTTAGTATGAGAGAGTTAAAAAAACCCAGTGAGGTTACGTGTCAACATTAAGGGCACCAGCAGATCTGAGTTCTAATTGCCATCGGTGTAGCCATAGGCTTACTACTCAAACTTGTGATTGAGCTTCTTTATCTGTAAAATGGACTTGGTAATTCTTACATGAAGTTGTTACAAGGATTGTGGAGCAAAGTGAAGGGAAGTAACAGTGACATCTTTATGATAGTAATTGTGCCTGCTCCATTAATCCTCATGCAAGATCTGTATAGGAATTGGTAGCACCACTGTGTAGATGAGGACTGATAACCTCGGAGAGGCACTAATTTAGAAAGATCACAGAATTAGAACCCTGTCTGAATTAAATGATCTGGCTCCCTACGATTGTATATGAGGTGCTTAGCTTTTGCCTCCAGTAAATGTTTGTGTCCTATTCACGTCTTCTGCATAGTGAGTGAAAACGTCAGTCACAGTGAGAATTCTTTGTGGTATTAATCAAGGAGTTACACCTCTTGAAATATTCTTTGTAATATTTTATATATGTGTGTGTATATATATATGCGTATATATATATGCACACTTTTTAAAAAGAGATTAGAAGGGGTAGGAGGGGAGAGAGAAAGAATCAACTTTATTTTTTTCATCTGGCCTTTGTTTCTCTGACGCTCAATTGTACATGTGGTGCTGGGGTTTGAACCTGGATCCTCACACATGCCAGGCAAATGCTTCAATCGCTGAGCCACCACTCCAGCCTCTCTTTATTTGTATTTTGTTGCCATTCCTGAAATGGAAAACTTAGTAGTGAGCAATTTTACATCTTAAATTGCTCAATAAATGCTTACCAAATAAAGACATAGTATAATGTCTAAATTTTTAGTCAGTGTTTCAGTGGACAGTGAGAGAGAAAGAGAATCAATTTTATTTAGTTTTTCATGTGGCTTTTGTTGCTCCAACACTTTGTACGTGGTGCTGGGGTTCAAACCTGTTTTTTTTTTTTTTTTTTTTTAAGAGAGAGGGACAGTGAGAGAGACGGGAAAGAGAGAAACAACTTTATTGAGTTTTTCACATGGCCTTAGTTACTCCAACACTTAGTTGTGTATGTGGTGCTGGGGTTTGAACCCGGGTCCTCATGCCAGGCAAGCGCCAAAACCACTGATCCACCGCTCCAGCCCCAAACCTGTGTTCTTTATACATATGAGGCAAGCACCGTAGCTGCTGAGCCACTCACTGCTCCAGCCCTTTCAATTATGTTTTTAATTGTAAATGGGGTAAATGATGCCAGGGTCTCTTAATCATGATTGATTTGTACAGATTTTCAGTACTGCAAAATTTATGTGAACTTGGAAAGTTATCTTCTCGTGATCCTTTGGGATATACCATGTTGCCTTTTGGTATGAGGTAGGGCGATGTTATCATGTTGAATCTTTGGATTTATCTACTTACTTATTTATGTATTTGTTGTGCGGTTTCAGAGCTAGAACCTAGGGCCTTGCATATGCTAAGCAGGCTCTCCACCACTAAGCTACATCCCCAGTTCACTGAAGTAGTCTTTTTGAGTTTGTCATTTGTTTGTTGTCTTTTAAGTGAGGTAGGCTAGGGGCTGGAGAGGTGGCTGAGTGGTTTGGAGCACTTGCCTGGCATGTGCAAGGACCTAGGTTCAAACCCTAGCACCACATACACAAGTAAGTGTTGGAAAAATAACGGCCAGATGACAAACTTAAGTTGATTCTCTCTCTCAAGAAGGTAGGCTGGTGCATGCCTATAATCCCAGTTACTGAGGAGGCAGGAGGGTCCCAAGTTTGAGCTGGTCTGGCAATTTAGCAAAATCCTGTCCCAGTATGTATGTATGTATGTGTGCGTGTGTATATACATATATATATAAACGGTGGGGGTGTAGTTCAGCGGTAAAATGCTCCTGGGTTCAATCCCTTAGTACCACACAAAAAAATAAAAATATTAAAAGATAAAAATGGGGGCTGGAGTGGTAGCTCAGTGGTATCATGCTTGCTTGGCATGTGTGAAAATCTGGTTCAAACCCCAGTACCACATACACAACTAGGTATCGGAGCAACCAAAACCAGAAGAAAAACTAAAATAAAAAAGCTGATTCTTTCTTTCTCTCTCTCTCTTAAAAGAAAAAAAAATTAAAAATGGTAGAGGTGTGGGGAAAGAGAACTTGGAAATTAAAAAAGTCATTTTCTTTCCTATCCTTGGTATAGGTGGTAATCAGTTTTTTTTGAGAAGAAATCACTTGAGCTAAAGCTTCCATTCTGGAGCCTTTCACTCTCTAAATCTAACATTCCAAGTTCATTTCCTCTGGTCATGGTATTGAAAGGCAATGATGTTTTAGTATTTAATTTTTTTTTTAAGAGTGAGAGAGAGGGTGGGGGAAGAATCAATTTTATTTATTTTTTCATCTGGCCTTTGTTTCTCCAACACTTAGCTGTGTATGTGATGCTGGGGTTTGACCCTGGGGTCCACTCCAACCCCTATTTTAATTTTTTTATTTTATTTTTCTTCCTTTTCTTTCATTTTAGGTACTGGGGATTGAACCTAAGGCCTGGTGCATATAAGGAAAGTATTCTTTCCTTATGTGGGTTTAAACTGGGTCCTCACACATGCCAGGCAAGCAACATAACCACTGAGCCATTCCCCTAGCCCTTTTTATTTTATTTTGAGACAGAGCTTTGCAAAATTGCCAGGGCTGGCCTTGATCTTAAGATCCTCCTGCCTCAGCCTCCTGAGTACCTGGAATTATAGGCATGTGCCCCCTTACCTGGCTGTTTTATTCTATTTTGTATATTTAGTGACCCATTTCATAGTGTCTTCTATTTCCTTCTGTGTGACTTTGTTTTTTTTTTTTTTTCCTAGTGGGAAGGGAGAGGGTCCTGGAATGGGAATAGGGAGCCAAGAACATAATGAGATCATTTTGAGATGAAAGAAATCTGAAGATCTCATTTAGTCAATAGAAGTTAATAGGATGATGACATGGTTCATTTTTTGTGATATCTATTATGAATCTTTATATACACTAAGTACAATGATTAATCATTTTCCTAAATCAGAAACTATAGCATGATTGACTTTTTATTTTTAAACCTTTACTTCAAAATTGATTCTGAAGTGAACTTGGCAGAATCAATATATATGAAAACTGGGCGTGACTTGCACAATTTGGACAAGATATTCAAGACATTTTATTTTCAACACGTCTTATAACCAATTGGGTGCCTAAATAAAACTGAGTTAATTATAGTGTAACCTTTTGTTCTATTTGGAGAGTGTTAAGGGATTTTTGAATACCCTCCAAAATTCACCTTCATTAAGTGAGCTTAGAAAGCCCTTTCTAGAGCAGGGATCAAAACTGAACCTTCCTAACACTTCCTACCTGTTCTGAGTACTTTTTTTTTTTTTTTTTTTTTTTTTGCATTACTGGAGATTGAACCCAGGGGCATTCTCCCCACCACAAGTCCCTTAAAATAATTGTTTTTTCTTTTAAATTTTGAGACAGGTTTTTGCTGAGCTACCTACTCCGGCCTCAAACTTGGTTGGGATCCTCTTTCCTCAGCATCAAGTAGCTGAGATTACAGGTGTGTGCTACAGTGTGTCTGGCAGTTTGTTTTTAAAAAGCATAATAGGGGGCTGGAGAGCAGTGACTCAGAGGTTGGAGTGCTTGCCTGGCATGTGCGAGGACCCGGGTTTGAACCCCCAGCACCACATATACAACTAAACGTTGGAGAAACAAAGGCCAGATGAAAAAATACATAAAACTGATTCTCTTGCTTGCGTGTGCTTGTGCTCTCTTTTTCTCTTTCTCCCTCTCTCCCTTTCTCTAGTAAAAAAAAAAAAAAAAAAAAATAATAATAGGTTTCTGTACCATTTAAAGATAGTAGTGATCGGTAGTGATTGGTTGTGGAGTTTAAGGTACCTGTTTTCCATCCTAGTGCTACCATTCTCTGTCTCTGTGATCTTGGGCAAGAGAATTAATCTTTATGAATCTCCATTTCCTAATAGGATAGTTGTGGAAGCTAAATAAAGTTACATGTAAAGCATTTAGCACATAATATTCATTTGATCCCTGTTAATTTTTTTTTTTTTTAAGAGAGAGGGACAGTGAGAGAAGGGGGGCAGGGAAGAGAAGGAGAAATAGTTTTATTTTAGTTTTTCATGTGGCTTTTAGTTGCTCGGGGACTTCGTTGTGTACATGGTGCTGGGGTTTGAACCCACGTCCTCACGCATGCCAGGCAAGCACTGTAACCTCAGAGCCACTGCTCCAGCCCCAGAGCATTTCTTTTGTGGCACTAGCCACAGTTATAGTTACACAATTAAATAATTTTTTTTTTTTTTTTTTTTTTTAAAACAACTTTATTGAGTTTTTCACATGGCCTTAGTTACTCCAACACTTAGTTGTGTACGTGGTGCTGGGGTTTGAACCCGGGTCCTCGTGCTTGCCAGGCAAGCGCTGAAACCGCTGAGCCACCGCTCCAGCCCACAATTAAATAATTGTGTAGTTATTTATGCTTTTCTTTTCATAATCTGTGGGGTTTTTTTTGGGGGGGTATCATTGGAGATTTAACCCAGGAGCAATTTACCACTGAGCTGTATTCTCCAGCCCCCCCTTTTTTATTATTTATTTTGAAACATAGTCATGCTAAATTGATGAGGCTGGTCTTGAACTTAAGATCTTCGTGTCTCAACCTCCTAACCCTCTGGGAGTACAGGCATGTGCCACTGTGTGGAGGCTATAAACTTTTTGAAACAAGAGACTGTGTCCATATTTTTTTCTATAGTCAAAACATTCAGTGTAGTCCCTGTCATGGCACATAGTAGGTGCTCAGTAAATATATGTTGAAAGAATGAAACCCCCTCTCCTGATCCTGTCCTCCTTAGCTTAAAGGGAAGTGTCCTGAGCATATTTCCTTTGGTTTATTATATTCCCTTGAAAATTTATCAACTTGTTAGAACTTTGGTCTATGAGAGATGGGAACTAGGTAAAGATGTGAGGTTAGTTAACAGATGAATAACAACCAGAAAGAGAACAGAACAGTATTCAAATTTAAATGATAAGAACATAGTATTCTGGACTTTTTCACCTTCTCTAATCTGGTGTCTCACTCCAGATTCTATCAGAACAGTTTTTATTTTCATCACCACTGACTTGCACTGAGTTGGAGTTTTCCCTAGTCTTGTGAAATGGAATTTGTCTTCTAGTTACTCAGGCAAGAACCCTGTTGTCATCTTCTTTTTCTTTTCCACTTCATAGAATCCAATTATCACATTCTGTTGTTTTATCTTCTGAGTATGTTCATAATCTCATCATTTCTTATCACCTCCACTGTAATCACCTTTGTCCGAGCTTTCTGTTAGTTTAGTTTCTTATGGCTGTTATATTTACTTGGTGGCTTAAAACAACACATATTTATTCTCTTACAATTCTGGAGGTCAAACATGTCAACTCACTTTTTCTGGGTCAAAATCAAGGTGTCACCAGGGCGATTTTCCTTCCAGAGACTGGAAAGGAGATTCCTTTCCTTACTTTTTCCATCTTATAGTGACTACTGGCATTCACTGTGGTAACATCACTTTAACTTTCAAATCTCTTTCTGCCAAATTCTTTATTTTTTCAGAGTTACACCGTTTTTTTCTTATTTGATCATGTGATTGCTTGTAGGCCCTACCTGGATAATTCAAGCTAATCCCCCATCTCAAAATCCTTAATTTAATCACATCTGTGAACTCCACCCCCCTTTTACTTTATTTTTTGTTCCATAAGATCAAATTCACAGATTCCAGGTAGTAGGATGTGGATATCTTTTGGGGTCCATTTTTCAGATTACCACAATATATTCTCTGGCCTCCAAAGATTCACTTCTTCCTCACATGTAAAATACATTCATCATGTTTTAACAGCCCTGAAAGTCTCAAGCCATTGCAGCATCAGCTCAAGTCTCATCGCTCCAGAGGCTAGGGTGTGGCTTTGTGGTAGAAGGAGGCTTGCCTGGCTCGTGTGAGGCCCTGGGTTCAGTCTCTACTACTAGAAAAAAGAAAAATACCATCAGCTTCAAAATACAAATTCTCATCATCTAAATCATGTGTTATCTGTTCCCAGATTATAATAATAAGACAAGCATAGTATAACAGTTACAGATATTTCCATTCCAAAAGAGAAAAAATGCAAATAAATGGATGACTGTCTCTAAGCAGTGTCAGAATCTAGCAAGGAGGGGTGTAGCGGTGGCTAGGTGGTTGGAGTGCTTGCATGAGGACCTGAGTTCGAACCCCAGTACCACATAGATAACTAACTGTTGGAGAAACAAAGGCCAGGTGAAAAAATAAAGTTGTTTTTCTCTCTTCTCATTCTATCCCTCTCTCTTAAAAAAAAAAAAATTAGCAAGGAAAATTAAGTTTCAATGCCTAGGAGCAATGTTCTGTAGTTTAAGACTTTTTCTTTGGTACCATGGATCAAACCCAGGGGCATTCAACCCAGCTGTTTTTATTTTTTTATTTTGAGACAGGGTCTCACCAAGTTGCTTAGGGCCTTGCTACGTTGCTGAGGCTGGCTTTGAACTTGTGATCCTCCTTCCTCAGTCTCCTGAGCGTCTGTGTGTGACACTGTGCCAGGCCATCTGTGGTTTAAGATTGCCCTCTGAGCCTGTGGCTGTGTCATCTACTCTCTGATTATCTGTCCTTCCTTTTTCTTGAAAGGTAGTATTTATTTGCAGCTGAGAAGTCCCCCCCGCCCCCCCAATTTAAAAAGTCCAGTAAAATACACATAAAAATTACCTACTTAGCCATTTTTAAGTGTATTGTTCAGTGACATTAAATCCATTCTTATTGTGTAATCTGAACATCATGGTAGAAGAGTGTGGCAAAGGGAGTGATTCAAGGCATGGCCCCAGGAAGCAGAGAGACTGGACTCACCAGATATAAAATATATATATATATATAAAATATATATATATACACACATACATACATACATACATACACACACACATACGCATACATACATACCCTAAAGGCACACCCCCAGTGCCCACCTCCTCCAGCCACACCCTACCCCCCTACAGTTAACACTCAGTTAATCCCTATCAAGGTATTAATTCATTGATTGGGTTAAGGCTCTCATAACCCAATCATTTCATTTCTCAGTCATTTTACATTGTCTTACACATTGAGTTTTTGGAGACACCTTTCTCCCGAACCATAACAGTCCTCAGAATTCAGCCATGTTCTAGTATAAATCAGAATTTGCACCCTTTTCATGGCTCAAAGGTTTTAGAGTCACATGCAGTGGTGAATGGCTGTAATCTCAGTGGTTTGGGTGGATGAGACCAGAGGATCCCAAGTTCAAGGCCAGCCTCAGCCAATTTAGCAAGGCCCTAACCAACTTAGTGAGACCCTGTCTCAAAAAAAGGAAAATAAAAAAAGGGCTGGGGATGTGGCCTAGTGGTTGGGCACCCTTGGGTTTAATTCCCAGTGCCAAAAGCAACAAAAAAAGTGTAGTTTTTTTTAGTTTGTTTCCTGCATGTAGGAATTTGGTAGTCTAACAACCTTCTTTTTCTTTCTTTCTTTCTTTTTTTTTTTTTTTTTAAAGAGAATCCATTTTATTTATTTTTTTCTTCTAGCCTTTGTTTCTCCAACACTTCGTTGTGTACGTGGTGCTGGGATTTGAACCCGGGTCCTCATGAATGCCAGGCAAGCACCATAACTGCTGAGCCACCATTCCAGCCCTCTTTTTCTTTTTTTAAATGGGGGGTCAGGGTGGGGGATTGAATCCAGGGCCTAATGCATGATAAGCAAGTTCTCAGCCCTGCCTTTTAAAATTTCATTTTCTGACTTTTTAAGTCTAAACTGGTAGTGTTTCTGCTGACAGAGCATTCTTGTAAACCTTGTAGGTCTCTTATATACGTATCTCAGGAATTCTTGTCATTGATAAAAGGGTCTTCCATAGGGTCTTCCATAGTGCCTTCCTGGATAATCTCCTCTCTGTTCCTAGTTTCTACTTATGGTGGGTTGAGGCATCCATGAGTCACATGCCTAATCTCTTCAGCATTAGTAAAGATTGTCAAGCCACACCCTTAGTTTTCTCTCTTAATTTTAGCATCTCTTGTGCTGTATAGAAACTGAGAATTTCCCAATCAAGTATTGGTTTCTTTTTAATCTAACATTAATCCCATCAATTAATTTTTCTTTTTGCATTTTCTTGTAGGCTGCAAGAAACTAGGTTACAGCCTCGATATGTTGATTGGAAATCTCATCAAGATATATGAGTTTATCACTGGAAAGTTCTGCTTTCCATACAACTGCAGGACACAGTTCAGCTGAATTTTCTGCCACTGTCTGATAAGGATTGCTTTCCCTTTGATTTCCAACAACATGTTCCTTATTTTCTCCTCACTCCACCAGAATTACCTTTAAAACTCAAGGTTTTTTTTTTATATTATTTTTTAGAAAGACTTTTTTAGGGTTTTTTTTTTGTTTTTGATTTTTTAAAGACAGGATAGAGAGAGTGAGAGTCAGTTTTATTTATTTTTTCATCTGATTTTTGTTTTTCCATCACTTAGCTGTGTATGTAGTGCTAGGGTTTGAAATCAAGTGCTTGCATGCCAGGCAAGCCCTCTACTTCCGAGCCACCGCTCTCTAGCCCCTCAAGATTTATTTTACCAGCATTCTGCTTATGAAGATATGTGTGTTCTCTAGAACCATCTAGTTTTTCTTTTTTTTTTTTTTTTAAAGAGGGAGAGGGACAGTGAGAGAGAAAGAGGGATAGAGAGAGAATGAATCAGTTTTATTTAGTTTTTCATTTTTCCATCACTTAGTTGTGTACCTGGTGCTGGGCTTTGAACCTGGGTCCTCACACATGCAGGCAAGTGCTGTAACTTCTGCGCCACTGCTCGAGCCCCATTCTAGTCTTTTTTAAAAAAGGGACCCCTTTTTTTGAAAGAAGAGGGAGAGAGTGATATAGACTCAGTTTTATTTATTTTTTCATCAGGCCTTTGCTTCTCTGACACTTAGTTGTGTAGGTGGTGCTGAGGTTCAAACTTGGGTCCTTGAGCATGTGAGGCAAGTGCTACAAGTGTTCCAACTTCTGAGCCACCACTCCGGACCCAAACAATCTAGTCTTTCCCTACTGTGCTTCTCACTTCTGAGCCATTTTTTTGCTTGGGGAAGTGAGCTATTTATTTGGGCATGGCTCTGCTGAGTAGAAAATGGGCACAGGTGGGAACAGACCTCATTAATGTCTGTTGACTGGTGACTTCCACAGTACTTCTCCAGCTCTATAATCTTTCACTACAGGTTCACTACAGCCCCTAGTGTCCTCAGAAGACACCATCATCACAGACGTTAAGGTACATGCTGAAAGCTCCTCTGTTGTGGTTGCCATCAAGAGTAAAGTCATTTGTTGGAGGTTCCACCAATGCAGATGGCAGTCATAGAGTTGATGTTTTTGGAGTTATTGTGACCAAAGGCGCACATGCAACCTGACTTTGCAGGCATAGCGAAGCTCACCAGGCTCTGCTGAGAGTCTGCTTACTGCCCAATCATAGGCCAGACCTTGCATACATGAGCCATTGCTGAGCAGGGGTTGAGGCATATATCCTTGAGGGCAAAGATACCTTATCACAGGAAGTGCAGGGGAAGGAAGAGTTATGGTGGAAGTTAATGCAGTATAGGATGGCAGGGTCAGTACCTTGGTGCAGTGCACCCGTTCTCTTTGAATTGGGTGTCAGAAAGACAAGGGTGCCCTTTTGGGAGGCTGAGGCCACTAAGGTGCCTGATTCATTCAGGGACATTCAGGCTGTGTCATTCTGAAGTGCATTGATGGTGAACAGAGCAGTTGAGGTGCCAAGCTTTGTGCTTGCCAGGTCCACACGTTGCATACTTTTGCACTTGTATCCTGATCATAAGCAGTTTCTTCGGACTGGGGCAGAGTCACAGAGCCCCTTAGGGTTGTCCTGGTATCATATTCAAACAGCTTTCTGTTCTTGTTGGAGAAGGATTACACATGGATGCGGTTCCTTAGCCGGATTGTGATCTTCTCATGCATTTGCATCGCCACCACTGACTTGGTGAAGATGAGCTCCAGTACCAGCTTGTCTTATAGAGTTCTCCCCCTCCTGGGCATCATCTCACATCAGCACTGAAATCTCTCAGAACTTGGGGCTGCTGTCACTGTCCACCAGGGCTGGTTGGTTAAGTGGTACAGCATCTCCACCAGGCCTGTGCTGGCCATCTGTGTGTGGTCCTGATATTATTGCATTAAATTCTCTGCTTCTGCCCTTGATTTTGTTGAGATCCATTCTCCATATAGTGCCAGAGTCAGTTTCATGATCTACCACACCCCCTTTTGCTTACTTGGCTGCTGCTCCACTTTTTCTTGAAGTTTTTGGGTCTGCTAAATCTTTGTGCTTGTTGTTTCTTCTACCTAAAATATTCTCTCTTACAGGTTTTTTTTTTTTTTTTGGTACCAGGGATTGAACTCAGAAGGGCTTAACCACTGAGCACATCCCTAGTCAGCCCCCCACCCTCTTTTATTTTTTATTTTGGGACAGGGTCTTGCTAAGTTGCTGAGGGCCTAGTTTGCTGAGGATGGCTTTGAATTTGTGATCCTCCTGCCTCAACTTCCTTAGTTCCTGGGATTACAGGTGCATGCCACTATGCCTAGCTTCTCCTGAAGTCTTCATATAATTTAGTTTCTTACTCTTTTTTAGATCTTTACTGAGGTGTCTCCTTATCAGAGATATTACCGGATATAAAAAAGCAATCCCTGGAATTCCCAGTTCCCTTATCCTACTTCACTTTCCTTCACAGGCAGGACTTACCACCACTTGACATACATTTGCTTGCTGTCACTATGACTAGACAATGTTCTCTAAAGGATAGGGTTTTTGTTTATGGCTTTGTTCTCTGCT
Organism: Aplodontia rufa; assembly: GCA_004027875.1. Classification (NCBI taxonomy): domain Eukaryota; kingdom Metazoa; phylum Chordata; class Mammalia; order Rodentia; family Aplodontiidae; genus Aplodontia; species Aplodontia rufa. Next base: position 14,049 of record PVKS010027313.1, read on the forward strand.
ATAATGCGTGGCAAGCACTAGGTGTTTAATAAATGTTTTTTGAATGAATTTTAAAATTTTTTGCAGTTCTGGGGATCTAACCTAGGATCTCAGTGCATGTTAGGCAAGCACTCATCACTAATCCACATCCTCAGTCCGAGTGAATTGAATTCCTGTTTTACTTCTGAAGTGGTATTTGACATAGTTGATCGCTTAGTATAACATTGTTCTCCTATTTGTTCTTTTTATTTTTGGGTACTGAGGATTGAACCCAGAAACTCTTTCCTACTGCACTACATCCCCAGTCATTTTTATGTTTTTGAGACAGGGTCTCACTAAGTTTCTAAGGCTGGTTTTGAACTTGGGATCCTTTTTCCTCAGCCTTCTGAGCTGCTGGGATTACAGATGTGCACAACCATGCCCGGCCTAAAATGAATTCTTGACTCTTCCTTTCCTATTGCCAAAGTTGCTCCAGCTGCACCATGTCCATTTCTGTAAATGGTGATTCTGACTACTAGTTACATAAGTCGGAAATACGAAGGGTCATCTTTGACATCTCTCTCCTCACATCAATTCCATTGATTCTGTTGAAAATTACTCCATAAGAATTACCTCTCTTGTCACCATCTCTTTTTCTCTACTGAAACCCCCTTGGTTGTCTGACCTTTACTACTAAAACCCCCTTGGTTGTCTGACCATGTTCTTTTGGGACCATTTGAATAAATATTTAATTGATTTCCCTGCTTCCATTCTTTCTTTCCTCAGTCGATTTTCCACATGGAAGCAAGAGTTTAAAAATGCAAATCTAATCATATCATGCTCCTTCCTGTTCCCTAAGCCTTGTGTTGTCCATAGCTTCCAATACCTCAGATGAATGTAACTGAGTAGATGAGGATTTGAATGAATGGTGGGAACTGTGGTAAATTAGAGAGTACATGCCCTATCTAAAGAGTGTGTATTTATATTGTTGGTATGTTGTAGTGTAGGCCCAGAATTGCTGATCTTCTGATTCTTTTCATGAGAAGCCAAAAATAGAATTTTAAAAAATTTATTTTATTTTTTCTTTAAAATTTTTTCTTTAAATTTTTATTTGTTCGACATAGTCTTACATATTGGAGGGAATTGTTACTTATTCATGCCATATATGGATATTGACGTAGTGAGATAGGAAGTTAAGGCTGATCCTAGACCAGGATCTACCCACCTTCATCCACCCGAACTCATGTCTCCTCTGTAGTCCCACCATACTGTAGTTTGAAATGAATGTATACATGTATGTTAATGTTTGACATTTCTGAGTTTCTCTGCCTGCCTGTGTATAGTTAGGCTTCTAATGTGAGTTGAGTAGTCCCATTTGTATTGATAACCCTCCTCATCCCTCCCTCCACTTCCTGCCTCCCTCCCTTCTCCCCCCACCTTCATAGATTTGGTTCCCCCAGCTTACATGAAATTTCAACTATGGTGAGTTTATTACTTAAACTCAGCTGACTATCAACCTGTTTTAAGTTTTACACTAGCTTCCACATATGAGAGAAAACATTTGGCCCTAAAGTCTCTGTGTTTGGAATATTTCACTCAGCATGATTTTTCCAATTTCCATCCATTTGGCTGCAAATGCCATGATATTGTTCTAATAGCAGAGTAGAACTCCATTGTACATATACCACAATTTTTTAATCCATTCGTCCTGTGAGGGGCATCTGGGTTGGTTCCATAGTTGAGATATTGTAAATTGAGCTGCTATAAACATTGATGTAGCTGTGTCTCTGTAGTATGTTGATTCTAATTCTTTTGGGACAATACCGAGTAGTTGGGATAGGTGGGTTGTAAGGTGGTTCCATCCCTAGTTTTTTGAGGAGTCTCCACACTGCTTTCCAGAGTGGCTGTACAAGTTTGTAGTCCCCCCAACACTATGTTATTGTTCCTTTCTCCCCACAACCCTTCCAGCATCTGTTATTGTGCATATTCTTCATTTTTGCTGCTCTGATTGGAGTGAGGTGGAATCTCAGTGAAGTTTTGATTTGCATTTCTCTGATTGCTAGTGATGTAGAACATTTTCTCATATTTATTGGCTTTCTGGACTTCGTATGTTGAGAAGTTTCTATTTAGTTCCCTAGCCCATTTATTGATTGGACTCTGTGTGTGTGTGTGTGTGTTTAAAGAGAGAAGGACAGTGAGAGAGAGAGAGAGAGAGAGAATCAGCTTCATTCAGTTTTTCATATGGCTTTTGTTGTTCCGACACTTTGCTGTGTACATGGTGCTGGGGTTCAAACCTGTGTCCTTGCACATGCCAGGCAAGTACCGAAACCACTGAGCCACCACTCCAGACTGGATTATTTATGTTTTTGGTTTTCAATTTTTTGAGTTCTTTGTATATTCTGAATATTAGACCCCTTTGTGTATTCTGTTGGAGTCATAGCATGCAATGATTTTAATGATTTTCTCCCATTCTGTAGGTTCTCTCTTGGTACTCTTTTTTTTTTTTCAGGGCTGAGGACCAATCTTGATACTCTTGACTAAATCTTTAGCTGAGCATAAACTTTTCAGTTTAATGGCATTCCACTCATTTATTCTTGACTTTAATTCTTGAGCTATGGGAGTCTTGTTGAGGAAAGAAGTGTAAAAATAAAAATTTTTTGGAGACAGTTTTATCATGCTACCAGGGCTGGTCTTAAACTTCTGGGCTTAAGTGATCCTCCTGCTTTAAGCCTCCCAACTAGCTGGGACTATAGGTGCTTGCCACTGCACCTGGTTGGAATTTTTATTTTTAATTTTTGGTACTGACGATTGAACCCAGGGGTACTTTACCATAGATCTACATTCCCAGCTCTTTTTATTTTATTATTTATTTTTGCTCTTTTTATTTTTTCTCTTTACTGGGTTTTGCTAAGTTGCTGGGTCTTTCTAAGTTTCTGAGGCTTGTCTTAAATTTGTGATCTTCCTGCTCCAGTTTACTTATTAGTTCCTGGGTATGTGCTCTTATCCCTGGCTTGGTTGGAATTTTTAAATTGTGCACTTTCTCTTCAAAAAGTGTTAATGATTAATTTAAAATTAAAAAAAATTTTGTATACTTGGGAATAGTTTAATGAAAAGAATGAGGCAGTGAATTTAATGGAATATTTATTTATTTTTATTGTCCAGAGAACATTTATTTTTTTCTCCCCTCACCTCTCCCCCCTTAATGGAATATTTAAATAATGAAAATATGAGACCTTTTGCACTCAGAATCAGAAAACATTGCTGAGAGAAGGTAAAGAAGACTTAAATAAGTAGAGATAAGCCAGTTTCATAATTTTAAGACCCACTAAAGTGGTTTTGTCTCTCCTAAATAATCTAAAGATTCACTGTGTCCCTAGTGAATATTTCAGTAGACTTTTTTTGGATAGAAATTGGCTTTCTGAATTTAAAATTCATAAGGAAGTGCATTGGAACTAGAATAGCTACAATTTAGAAGAAAAAGAAAAAAATGGGGTAAATTAAACTGCCTGATTTCAAAATCCTTACAAACCTTCAGTAATCATTGTGGTATTGGCATAAAAATATCTATTGGGATCATTGGAGCACACTAGAATTCAGAAATAGGGACACATATGTATGGTCAGTTGGTTATCATCAATAGGCAAAACATAATTCAAGTAATGAATAATTTTTTTTAAGAGAGATAAAATGAGAGAGAGGAAGAGAAAATCAATTTTATTTATTTTTTCATATGGCCTTTGTTTCTCTGACACTTAGTTGTGTATGTGGTGCTGGGGTTTGAACCAGGTCCTTGCGCCATGTCAGGCAAGTGCTCCGACCACTGAGCCACTGCTCCACCGCCTTGAATCTTAATCCTTACTTCACACATTACACAAAAAATATTTGAAATGGCTCACAGATTTTTTTTTTTTTTTGAGAGAGCGAGAGAGGGACAATGAGAGAATCAATTTTTTATTTTAGTTTTCATGTGGCCCTCGTTGCTCTTAGACTCGGCTGTGTATGTGGTACTGGGGTTTGGAACTTGTGTACTCATGCATGCTAGGCAAGCGCTGTAACTGCTGAGCCACCGCTCTATCCCTGGCTCACCGATTTAAATATACAAACTAAAACCATAAAATATGTAGGCAAAATTTTGAGAGAAAATCTATGTGACCTCGGGATATGGAATGACTTTTTTTTTTAAAAGAGAGAGAGAGGGACAGTGAGAGAAGCAGTTTTTATTTAGTTTTTCATGTGACTTTCATTCCTCTGATACTTTGTTGTGTATGTGGTGCTGGGACTTGAACTCGAATACTCGCACATGCCAGGCAAGCTCTATAACCGCCAAGCCACTGCTCCAGCCCCGGGAAAGACTTTAAAGGGCACAAGAATCACTGATCGTGAAAACGAAGATTAACAGATGGAATTTTATAAAAGTCAAACTTTCTATTCACTAAAAGATATTGTAGGGGCTGGAGCGGTGGTGGTTCAGCGGTTACAGTGCTTGCCCGGCATGTGTGAGTACACGATTCAAACCCTAGCACCCACGTACACAACTAAGTGTCAGCAACGAAAGCCATGTGAAAAACTCAATAAAGATTGATTCTTTCTGTCTGTCTGTCTCTCTATCCCTCCGCCCCCACTGTCCTTCTCTCTTAAAAAATTGTAAAAGAAGGCTAGGGATGTAGACAGTGGTAGAGCACTTATCTGGCATATGTTTGATTTATAAAAACAATTGATTGATTAACTGTTCTTAGAATATATTCCAGCTACCATTTCTTTTTCATATGCATTTACACTTTGCTGCCTGTGGAAAAATAAGCTTAGTAACAGACTATACATAGTAATTTCTTAGATGAGAGGAAGCAAACAAGTTTTTAAAAAATCATTTTGGTATAATATAGAGATGACAGGTTTCTTCCTTTGTTTTGGAGTCTATGAGACATGAATGGACCTTTGAACTCATTTGCTAGAACTTGCATCTTGGTCCTGCAGTTAGGCTATAGTTGTGCGCTATCTTCATCAAGTTTGGTTATTGCGAAAGTAGACTTTTGTAGGTCACCAAGAAGAATTATTACATTTTTTTCCCAACTGGTATTTTTTTTTTTTAAAGAGAGGGACAGTGTGAGAGAGAGAGAGAATCAATTTTATTTAGTTTTTTTTTTTTTAAAGAGAGAGGGACAGTGTGTGTGTGTGTGAGAGAGAGAGAGGATCAGTTTTATTTAGTTTTTCATGTGACTTTCGTTGTTCCAACACTTCATTGTGTACGTGGTGCTAGAGTTCAAACTCGCATCCTCACGCATGCCAGGCAAGAGCTGTAACCGCTGAACCACTGTTCCAGCCCTTTATTTAGTTTTTCATATGGCTTTTGTTTCTCTGACACTTTGTTGTGTATGTGGTGCTGCGGTTTGAACTCAGGTCCTCTCGCATGCCAGACAAGTGCCATAAAAACTGAGCCACCACTCCAGCCCTAAGGACCTGGGTTTGAACCCAGCACCATGTACTCAACAAAGTGTCAGAGCAATGAATGCTACATAAAAAACTAAATAAAAAATTGATTCTCTGTCTCCATCACTGTCCCTCTCTCTTTAAAAATAAATAAATAAACGCACCCGTTATCATTCTGTACTGATGCTTACCACTTCCTTGAATTTGGTCAGGCTGCCCTGCATTCTTAGAGTAACTTTCTCCCACTACCCAAATTCTCCGTGGCCATGTTTAAAATTAGCATGAGGCTGAATTTTAGAAATGAACTCTCCCGAAACTTTAGAAATCAGCTCCCCTGGTAGTTCATTGGTGGAGTGCTTACCTAGCATGTATGAGGTCCTGGGTTCATTGCCAGGCAATACACACACATTCATGTGCACATACATACATAAATAAATATAAAGAAAATAACTCTGGGGGTGGAGTGGTGGCTCTGCAGTTAAGGCACTTGGGTGGCATGCGCGAGTTCAAACCCCAGCACCATATACTCAGCGAAGTGTCTGAGGAACGAAAGTCACATGAAAAACTAAATAAAAATTGCTTCTCTCTCTCTCTCTTACTGTCCCCTCTTTCTTTAAAAAAAAAAAGAAAATAACTGATAAAAGAAGTGATTCAGTCACAAACACATTTTCATACTTTTCCTCTCTTGTACCCTCATATAATTTCTCTCTCTCTCTCTCTCTTTCTTTAAAGAAAGAGATACACAATCTTTAAAGAAAGAGAGAGAGAGAGAGAGAGAATCAATTTTTATTTATTTTTCCATCTGGCCTTTGTTTCTCTGACACTTAATTGTGTATGTGGTGCTAGGGTTTGAACCTGGGTCCTTGCACTTGTCAAGCAAGCACTCCCAACTGCTCTTTTTTAAAGAGAGAGGGACAGTGAGAGAGAGAGAAAGAGACAATCAGTTTTATTTAGTTTATCATGTGGTTTTCATTGCTCCAACACTTCGTTGTGTATGTAGTGCTGGGGTTTGAACCTGCATCCTCACGCATGCCAGACAAGCGGTGTAGCCACTGATCTACAACTCCAGTGTCCACCTCTTTTTTTTTTCCCCCCACTTCTTTTATTTCTTTTTTTCTCCAAGAGTTTTTTTTTTTCTTCCTATTAACACTGGGAGCATCATTAGGATAATAGCTGCATCTGGTAAGGTAATATTTTCTTCCCTTATATCTATACCAACTAGGTTTAATAAATACAATCAAGAAGATGAATAGCACATCTTAGTGGGAAGCTGAATAACATGTGATCAGAGTCAATGGTGGACAAAAGTATAGTACTTTAGGTAACTGTAGACTTAGATCATTTCTCCTTCACTTGTCACATTCTCCTGAAAAGGAATCCAGGAAGATTAAGAGCTGCTTCTATCCAATAATTGCCCAGAAATTTAAGAGGAGAGTTTGGAAGGCAGCAATCTGAGTCTTGTAAGAGAGCTTAATGAACTTCCTTTTACCTCTGTAATAGTCATTTTGTCTTTGTGCTGACACGTCAGAGGAATTGATCGTGAGAAGTTTAACAAGAATGTGGCAGCTGGGGCTGGAGCAGTGGCTCAGCAGTTGCAGTGCTTGCCTGGCTTGTGCAAGGACCTGGGTTTGAACCCCAGCACCACACATACCACTAAGTGGTGGAGAAACAAAGGCCAGATGAATAAATTAAATGAAATCAATTTGTTCATTCTTAAAAAAACAAAAAGGATGGGGCTGGAGTGGTGGCTCAGCGGTTACAGCACTTGCTTGGCATGCGTGAGTGCGCGAGTTCAAACCCCAGCACCACATACACAAGTCTTGGAACAGCAAAGGCCACATGAAAAACTAAAAAAAAAATTGATTCTGTCTTTCTCTCCCTCACTGTCCCTCTTTAAAAAAAAAAAAAAGAATGTGGAAGAAGGAAAAAAGAAATGGCATTGGAATTGTGTATGTGTGTAATTTAGATAGTTTATGTTAATTTGGAAAGATCTTTTTGCCCTCATGACAGATTTTCTCTTGATTAGAACTGTTTCTGCTTACACCCAAGCCAGAATTAAATGATAATACAGAAAGAGGACACAAGTTTAGGTCTTTCAGAATGTACTTTCAAATACCTGTCATCCTTGATGGGTTCAAAATCTTGATTAGTCATTTTCAGTATGAAAAATACTTTTATTTCCCCACCAGCAGTGCACATGAGCTCCAGTTTCTCTACATCTTCACTACCACTTGTTATTGTGTTTTTTTGATAACAACTACCCTAATTGATATAAGGTGGAGGTCTTTTACATTTTTAGTGGTCTCATATATGATTGTTAGTGTAAATATTGTCTCTGTGGTTATCACATCACTGCATTTTTTTTCACAACACTTTTCAGTCATATCTGAAATGCTTATTTTACTGGTTACCAGAAACTCCATAAAAGGCAGGGGCCTTGTCCCCAAGGGACTAGACAGTACCTGACACTTAGACTTGGTTAGCAAGGAGTGAGTGAGTGAAGGAGAGGCATATATAGATAGTGGTTAAGATCAAAGACTTGGGTGTTCGACAGACTCATTTGTAAGATGGATTTGATAATGCCTCCTTCATAGGAGTGTGGTGGGATTAAATGTGTTCACATATGTAAAGTCAGAATACAGACTTGGCATATCATAATTTTTCTGTATGTGGCAGTTATAATTAGAGAGCTGTCAGTTATTACAGGGCAATGGGGCATCAGTAGACTTGTAGTTTAAAAATCCTCCTTCTGTCACTTTAGCCATGCAATATTGTAATATTGAACAAGTTGTCTAATCTCTGTCCGGGTCTGAGTTATTTCCTCTGCCAAATTAAAGTATTAAGTTAGATGAGCCCTAAGGCTCATCTGTGATTTTCATTTGGTCCTTAAAATGGTTATTCTGGCATTCAATTCTGTGGTCTTGCTATCTCAACTTTGATTATAGGAGAGTGTTGAGTTCAGAATATTAATCTCAGAAGCATATAAATACTAGAAGGCGACCCCATGTGCTTATTAGCCTCTTCTGCATGTGACTGTTTCCCTTCCCATTTCTCTGTCATGTTGTGATGCATCCAGGGGCTGCTCATCAGAGATGGAACAGACAGGCTGCCCAATCTTAAAGACTTTTGCCCTCTAACACTGTGAACTAAATAAGCTTATTTTTCTTACCCAGATTCATATATTTTTATGCATATTTATACAGATACATATATATATATATTTTTTTTTTTTTGAGAGAGAAAGAGAGAATCAATTTTATTTATTTTTTCATGTGGCTTTTGTTGCTCCAACACTTCATTGTGTATGTGGTGCTGGGGTTCAAACCTGTGTCCTTTTATGCCAGGAAAGCACCATAACTGCGGAGCCACTATTCCAGCCCCCATTGTTATAGTAGTAGAAAGTGGACTGCTACATCCTTGTCTTCCTTCCATTCTGTTTTTCTAATGACTTGAGTAAAATCTCTTTGAGCATAACTTATTTTGTTAATTCTTTTATTAAGGTTGTTTAGCCACATGCCCCAGAGATTGACAATGGAATTTATTTTCCTTTCCTTATCATTTGCAAATGCTCTTGTCCAGACTTTGGAATGAGGACATTTTTTAAAAAAATACAGAATTAAATAAGTTTGCTTCAGGCATCTTTCTGAGATCTGGCAAATTTGGACAGGAAAATTAAAGTTGCTTTCATAGTCCCACCTGGAACATTGTTGGCAGTAGCAAGACAGGTTATGCAATTGCATTCCTTATCAGATGTTCAGTAAAGTTATTGTCTTCTAAAACACTCAACATTCTCTTTTCCTTTCAGTCAAGAATGATTGTGCACTAGGAGATGAATAAATGAAAATTAATCTGATTTGGCAATTGAAGAATGAGAAGAATGCTAATCCCCAGGCATGTGGGTTTGTTTCAGTTTCCCAGAGACCTTCTCAGAGGTCATGATCTATTGGTTGTAGCATTTTAAAACAAAACAAACGAAAATCCCCCACAAAACTGTAGATGACGTTTAGGGTGAGTCTGGATATTTATAAGATCTTAGGTTGGTAATGGAATGCAGAGATGATTTTTACTGGCCAAAATCAGTTTTGGTGTTTTGGTTTTATTCATCTAAAATGCTTTTTAGCAAAAATTACTCTTTTTCAAACCATCTTCTTCAGAATAACAGTGACCTTAAAAACAAATGGAATCACATCATTCTCTGCTTAGCCCTCACCTGAGTGGTTTTCCTTCATCCTTAGAATAGCATTCAGATCCTTCACATTACCTACAAGATGCATACATGCAGTGTCTGCTGATCTCACCACCTTACCTGGCATCCCTTTTCTTTCTCTTTCAGTTTACTCTCTCATTGATCTTCCGTTTTTTCAGCTTTTCTTATCACAGTATCTAAAAAGTAGACACTTTCTGACAACAGTTCTTTATTTCCTTTACAACTTGGAGGAGTTTGTAATTAGTTTTCTGCTTGAGGCCTTGCTTATTTATGTTTTAGTCTTCTTGTGCTCTTATAAACTCCATGAAATAGATATCATATTTTATTTGTGTAGCATATGCTGGCACACGGTGGGTATTTAAATATTTGTTGAATGAATGATAGTTTGCTAACTCCTGCTATATAGGAAAATGGATACTTTAGTTCATAAAGGAATAGGCATTTACTTGCTGATCTGATAATCTGTACAATGAGCAAGGTCAGTGTAGCTTACAAAGAAATGGTTTGTATAGAGGTTGAATTTTTTAGAATTTAACTTAGATAGTATCTCCTCTGTGAGACTTTTTGCTATTGGTCTGGTTGGATTAGTTCTCCTCTTATCTATTCTGTGATGCCATGTGCTTGCTTCATTCATGACAACATATTGCCTGATTGATTCCTTAGCACTCAGATTGGTACCTGGCACATGGCAGTGGTGCTCAGTAAATATTTGTTCATTGAGGAATAGTTGTTAGAGTTGAGGTCTGTCTTAAGAAACTACCAACTTCTATTCTGATAGATTATGGTACTCATTGGTCTCAAGAGTCACTTTATCTGTTTTTGAAGTTTACCAGATCATGACATTAGTAAAATTAATTTTTAGTATTTATTATGGAAGAGTTAAACACATATAAAAATAAAGAGAATAATGTAATGAATCACACCACCCAGAACCTATCACCATTCCCCTTAAGCAGTTATTAGTACATAACTAATCTTAATTAACTTTATTCCTCCCTTCCTCTTAAGTATTTTAAAGCAAATCTCAGACATTATACCACTTCACCTGTAAATACTTTGGAAAGATATAATCAATTTAAAAACTAGTTAACTCTTGGAAAATCTTGATGCAAAAATTCCGTTTGTCTCCTTGAATAAAGTGTACATGCCAGCTGGTGAATTTCCATGTGCTAAGTCCCCAGGGTTGATTCACTAGCGAAAGCATATAGTCTGTTGTAATTGCTGAAATAGCAGCAGTTTGCTACAATATGCTGAAGTGGTTAAGTATATTTCTATTGGGTGGAGAGAGGGGACCAATAAGTAAAAATTCATGTGTTAAAGGTAAGTATTTCCCTTTGGAGATGTATAAAGACAAATGATACTTTTGACTTTGTATGTTATAGGCCTTTAAGATTTGTCTGAAAAATTACAAGAAAATGGTTTGTGGATTAATTGGGCAAATTCCTGTAGTTCTATGAAGATGAACTCCTAGAGTCAGAATTAGCAGGAGGTGGGAAAGGAAAAAAAAAAAAAAAAGCAAAGCAAGTCAGAAGGCAGAAAACCCAGAGCTAGAAAGACTTCTAAGCTTGGGGAGGTAGAGAGTTTAGAATTTGGGCCAGAGGAAAAGTCACGTGGCATTGGTAGTGCTTATAGTTAGTTTTATGACTTAGACCTCTGTAAATTGCTTAGCCTATAAATGAAATTTCATTTAGGAGAGAAGTGAAGGTACTATTTTCTTTCAGCAGATATTTTTAAGGATTAAGTATTATACAATTTACAGATTGGCACTGAGTAAATGGTTGGATTAGAACAGTATTTTCTTGTGATTCTGGATTTTTTTGTCATTTTTCTGTATGAAGAAGAAATGAAAGGGAAGAGAAATGATCATTTATCACCTTTAAGATTTTTTTTTTTTAAGCCAACCACATAGGAGAATCCTGATTCATTCCTGCCTGCCTGCCTGCCTTCCTTTCTTCACTTCCTTCCTTCTTCCCAGGGATTGAACCGGAAGCACTTTACCACTGAGCTATATCCCCACCCCTTTTTATTCTTTGAGACAGGCTCCTGCCAAGTTGCTGAGGCTGACTTTGAACTTGGATCCTCCTATCTCAGCTTGCACCGCCACACCTGGCACAAGACCCTAATTCTAGGAGACCACCACAGATTTGCTTTCTTCTTATCCTGAGTTAGCACACAAGTCTTCTGCATGTAAAATTGGTAGGAGATGGTGGATGTGGTTAATCTCAAGTCTTGGCAATTTATTTATTTATTAAAGAGTGAGAGGGACAGTGAGAGAGAGAGAGAGAGAGAGAGAGAGAATCTTTTATTTAGTTTTTCATGTGGCCTTTGCCACTCTGACACTTTGCTGTGTACATGGTGCTGTGGTTTGAACCTGTGTCCTCGTGCTTGCCAGGCAAGCACTGTAACTGCTGAGCCACCGTTCCAGTCACTTGGCAATTTATTTTGAAATCCACTCTTATTTTCTCTTCTGTACTCCCATAAACCTTGGTTAATTCATCTGTTACTGTACTTAGCACACCATGCCTGCAGTAAGGGATTTCGTCATATTCATCTGTATACTCTTAGTATCTAGCGAGTGACCACTTGGAAAATATTCGTTGATACATGATAATCCCTTTCTAACCCTGAAATGGTGTGGTTTTGCTATTTCTCTGGTGGCCTTGACCTGGAATGTGGTAATAGTGGTATTCCTGTGTAGATTTCTCTTTGTATTTTTCCTCTTCTTTTTTTTTTTTTTTTTGAGTTTGACAAAATTTTTTGGTATTTTAGTAAAGACATTCATCTCAGTCATTTCTCTCTCCTCATCTTGACCTTAGGTTAATATTTCACTTGGGTCAAGAAAACAGTATGTAGGAGAGGGATGTTATTTTAACAAACAGTAAAATGGACAAAATGGATGGTTTGCCTACATAAAAGTAAAATTCATGTATCTTGATATAATTAAATCACGTAAGAACTAATAGTTCTATATACATTTCCATTGTTTTACTTGGGGCTTTTTCTAAACTTAAATGCAAGTCAACAAAAGTATTAAGAATATACATAGGGGGGCTGGAGCAGTGGCTCAGCGGTTTCGGCGCTTGCCTGGCAAGCGCAAGGACCCGGGTTCAGACCCCAGCACCACGTGCGCAGCTGAGTGTTGAAGCAGCTAGGGCCATGTGAAAAACTCAATAAAGTTGTTCCTCTCTCTCACTGTCCCTCTCTCTTAAAGAAAAAAAAAAAATATACATAGGCTGCTTCTCTGGCGTTAAAAAGAGCTCAGTGAGTAGCTACCACCAAATAGTCTGAAGCTGCCTCCAAATTTAACATTGTAGGACTTTCCAAGGTGATCATTATACCACGTTTCTGTTGTCTGTGACTATGCTTTTAAAGATATGTTAATTATCACATTAAAAATAATGTCCATATACAATACAAAAATACAAAACAAACACCCTACAATACACAAATCTAACAAAGTATATGTGGTGGGAGATTTCATAAAATGTGTTTGAAGATGCATTTTCTTTCCTTCTATTTTTAGTACCTAAAATGTGTTTTTGGGAAGACACTGGTCAGTATGTACATACTTAAAATAAACCATATAATTGTACTAATAAGAAATTCTGCAGTGAGTTTAAATTGGATTTAACAAGTTAGTAATTTAAATGCTTAAACAAAGTTACAAAAAGTGCATCTTCCTGTTTTCTGTCTCCATACAATGTTAAATTTTTTTTTTTTGGTGTTTATACATTTAAAAAAATAAAAACCAGCCAGTACTTAAGTAGTATGTACATTTAAATTTTTGGTGGTGGTTTGTATTTTAAAAGAAACAGCTTCCTTATGATTTGCCTCAAGTTCTGGTGGAAATGCTTACAGGAACTAGCTATAAACAAAAACCAAGAGAAGCACATTCAGAATACTGATTTACTTTGGTAGCAAATGGTTGTTCTTTGAAGACTAATGAAGGCAGACA
>PVKS010027314.1:0-27644 GCA_004027875.1 Aplodontia rufa
GAAAGTCTAGTAAATAGCTGTGACCACTAAATCCTAATCTCTCCCTCCTCCCACTAAGAGCCATTGCAGATGGCAGAGCTTTAAGGAGAAGAACTTTGAGGAACCTGGGCTAGAGGAAGAGAGGTGAGCTTTTCCAGGAAGCTGGGCTTAGCCATCATCACAGGGATAAATGGCTCATACAGTTATTTATATTTTTGTTTGTTTAAATGCATATTTAAAATTTTACGTAAAATGAAGAAATATATCCATAAACACAAATTATCAAATCCAAACACTTTAAAGTTCATTCTGTACTCATGCTATCTTGAAAATCAAAGTATTAAATGTACAAATAGGTATCCAAACTGGAGAACTGAAGTACAGCATCTCTTAACACAGCAGTAGTGACAGCAGTGTCTAACACCGGTTCAGCTGAGTTACTAGTGTAGATGTCAACCAACTGTGTGTGTGTTGATCATTTGCTAATGGCAGTATTCTGGAACTTTCATTGCTTTGCCTCATTTCATCCCAACTATGCCTGAGGTGAGAATCATCATTATCCTTCTTCAGAGTGGATGGAGAAGTGGAGGGTCGGAGCATCTGGCGCTGAGGCTGGAAGCCAGCCATGCTCTGGACCCTTATCCCTGGTCCTCAGGTCTCTAAGTGTTTGGTCCTGTGTGAAGACCCCAGCCTTCTAGTGGGAACAGGTGAACCATCCTACAAAACCAGAACCTCCAGGGTGGTTTGGTCCTGTGTGCATAGTAGGTTAGGTGTGGGTTTCCAAAAATTATGTTTCAGTTACTTTCTAAATATTTCTTACATAGAAAATAGTTCTGAGAGTTTTTAGGATGTTGGCTAAAATAAGATATTTAAATCAAGAAGATCCAGACTTATTTCATACCTCAATAACTAAAACTCTGAAGATAGGGAACTTGATTTCTCTCATTTGCAATGATCCCTTTTTTGTTCAAGGCTGGACAGTGATTCTGCAAACACCTAGTTTTTGTTGATAAACCATATTCTTCTGGAAGCTCATGACCTTTAAATGTGGCAAATTAGCAATTCCCTTGACCCACAGTTGTGAGTTTTTAGCTTCTTTTTAGAATTTTTTTGACTTACAGGTGATTTGTACTCCCGGGATCTATGGGCCATGGGGCTCCTCTGATTGTCCAGTCATGTTGGTGTGTACAGTGGCTCACTAAGCATTAATTCCTGTGTGCTTCACTGCATCAGCCCAAGGCTTTCTTGGTGGCCCAGAAGGAACCTCATGGATGTCACCACCTTGATGACCAACCATACAGGGTGGGTGGATTTCATCCTGCTGGGACTCTTCAGTCAGTGTGAACACCCAGCTGTGCTCTGTGTGGTCATCTTTGTGATCTTCCTGATGGCCTTGTCTGGGAATGCTATCCTGATCTTCCTCATCCACTCCAACACTCAGCTCCACACCCCCATGTACTTTTTCATCAGCCAGCTGTCCCTCATGGACATGATGTACATCTCCATCACGGTGCCCAAGATACTCCTGGACCAGGTCCTGGGTATGAATACAATCTCAGTTCCTGAATGTGGGATGCAGATGTTCCTGTATTTGACATTAGGGGGTTCAGAATATTTCCTTCTGGCTGCCATGGCCTATGACCGCTATGTGGCCATCTGCCACCCGCTCCGTTACCCTGTGCTCATGAACCACAGGGCATGTCTCCTCCTGGCCTCTGGCTGCTGGTTCCTGGGGTCGGTAGATGGCTTCATGCTGACTTCTGTTACCATGACCTTCCCATTCTGCAGATTGCGGAAGATCCAGCACTTCTTCTGTGAAGTCCCTGCTGTGATGAAGCTCTCCTGCTCAGACACCTCCCTCTATGAGACACTCATGTATCTGTGCTGTGTCCTCATGCTGCTCATCCCTGTGACAGTCATTTCAGGCTCCTATTCCTGCATCCTTCTCACCATCCATAGAATGAACTCAGCAGAGGGCCGGAGGAAGGCACTGGCCACCTGCTCCTCCCACATGATGGTGGTCACACTCTTCTATGGTGCTGCTGTCTACACCTACATGCTGCCCAGCTCCTACCACACCCCAGAGAAGGACATGGTGGTGTCTGTCTTTTACACCATACTCACTCCTGTGCTGAACCCCTTAATCTACAGTTTTAGGAACAAAGATGTTACTGGTACTCTAAGGAAAGTATTGAGGATGGGACCTGTCAATCAGGAAACAAAGTAGGGACCTTTGGTACCATGGATACATGTACACTTCAGATGATCACGATCTCCTGGTACCATCACTCCAGGGTTCGCACACCATGCTCACTCATTCACATGCATGCTTTAGAGGTGAGCTTCACAGGTCCAGCCCTAGTGCATTCAAAATCCTTTGCAACTCCACCATATCAATGTTATCTTTCTGAAGTGGAAGAATAATCTCTGCTTCTGTAGTAGAAAATTCATACCATTGGGAAATACATTATGTATATTTATAGGAAGTGCACAACATGTGTTCAACTGATAAGATGGTGAGAGAGAAGAGAAGTAGTCAAAGTGGGTACAGATTAACAATAGAAGAGTTAAAGGGTGTATGGGAATTAAATTTACTATTCTTCATGATAATTATCAGTAAATCTGAAATGATATGTAAATATATATAATATATATAAATATATATATTATATATTTATACCAGGTTTTTCTTCCTTTTCTATAAACAAAATTTTCACTTTCTGCTTGGAGGTCATAGGACAGCATCTAAGAAACCACACTCATTTCAATGTGTCTAGTCATTACTGAGGCAGTCCAATTATTTCCCACCTTCTTTGAGAGTTGTTTTCAAGATCCCACCTTGAGGCATCCAGTGGATGTTGCATCTCTGAAATCACCAGGATCCTTTTGTGAATTAAGATCCATGACCACATAAAAGAGTGCAGGAGAAGTGCCAGTCCTGGGTGAAAGGAGGATTTGGGGAAGGCTCCCTACATGAGATGGGTCTGATCTGGGCTTGAAACATGTATCTTATGAAGTTATATGGCTTGGATGTGAGCGTCCCCCAAATCTCCTGTGCTGATATCCAGAAGTGAAATGGTTAGGTAATGATAGTTGTAATGTAATCAACCCTTCCTACTTCTAATGGGCTGACTGGGAGATAACTGTGAACAAGTGGGATGTGGCTGTGCCCTGAGAGGGTGCACCTTCCCTTTGGTTTAAATAACAGACATTTGTAAAAGAGAGATCATATCTTGTTGGCCAAAGCAAGAATGATTTTCCTCTCCAGATAAATAGCATCACAATATTGTTTATAAGTAACTTTAAGCCATAATCCCTCCCAAAATAGGGAGGACCAATTGGAGTTTTTCAGTGGGCTTCATCCTGCTGGGGAATCTCTGAGTGGCCCCAGCTGGAAATGACTCTCTTCTGGATTGTGATCCTAGAGCTCACCTTGACAGTCCTTGGCAACTCCATCATTGTACGGCTGTCCTGTCCCCATCTCCACATCCCATGTACTTTTTCCTTAGTCCTCTCCCCTTTTTGGATCTCTGCTTAGCTCCAGACTCTGATCCCCGGATGCTGTCCCACCTGTGGGGGCTAGAAAAGAGCATCAGCTACACAAGGTGTGTCCTGCAGCTACGTGTTACTCGGCAACGAAGCCACAGCAGGTGTCTTGCTGGTGGAGATGGCCTTGGACTGCTACATTGCTGTCTGCCAGCCTCTGTGCTACACCATCCTCATGCACCACCCACTCTGCTGCAAGCTGGTCTTCTTGGCCTGGCTGCCTGGCCTGATGGTGTCTCTGATCCAATTTTCCACCACATTCCAGCTGCCTTTCTGCTCCCATCACCTCCCAGACTGCTTTCTGTGTGAGGTGCCTGTCCTCGTGCACCTGGTCTGTAGAGACACCTCTGCTAATGAGTGGCAGATGACCACCACAGCTGCCCTCTTCGCCATGGTGACTGTGGGACTGTTCCTGGCTTCCTACAGCAGTATAGTTCAGGCTATGGGGAGCATGAAGTCAGAGGAGGGATGGAAGAAAGCCATTTCCACCAAAGAACTTCTTCTACAGTATGGTCACACTCCTGCTGATACTTTTCTAAATCTCATAACAAGGGGTCTGGCATACAAATAAAAGAGATAATGGCCAATTTGAAATAAAAGACAGTTAACACACATGGCATTCACATGCCGTCCTTAAGAAAATCTCTGAAATATTTCTGCAAAAAGGCTCAGTGAAAAACTGTCATTCATAAGTTACTATTGACCCCTGTGATTTTACATACCATTTCATTAAAAATACAAGTACAAATGCAATTCCGTGTTTTGGCATATAAGTACTCAAATATTATTTGCTAAGAGCAGAGTACTACTTCCAACATTAATTTTTATCATTTCTTAAATAGCAAAATTAATGTGAGCTGAACAATCTAGAATCAGAAGACAAGCCTGAGTGTGTGGAATTCACAAGCCATTTTGGACAGCAGCATGGAGATCCTCCACAATTTAAAACCATAGCTAGCAGGAGTGAGTTGAGCTCTCCTACAGCTGTGTTCATGTCCAGAGGAAATGCATGAGTGTGTGGAGGCAGTGCCTGCCTGGTTTCTCTGCAGCCCACTGCACAGTAGCCAAAGAGGGAGACCCCCTGACTGGTGTGCTGAGGAATAGGGCAAAGTCTGTGGCACCTACACATGGTGCAGGACTGCTCAGCCACACATCCATAGGAGAAAACTACTTGTGCACAAGGCTGACCCCAAGGACATCAGGTGAAGTGGAGGAGGACAGACACAGAAAGACAAGCAGCTCAGAGTCTACCCATGTTTTAAAGCGAAAGCTCTTGGGCTCAAGAGATGCTGAGAGGCAAGAGAGACTACAAGGGTTTGGGGAAGGTGGAGCTGATGGACAGGTGCTGCTCCAAGCAGACAGGAAGAGGAAGTCCTGGAGGTCCGCGCTCAGCAGGGTGAGCAAACTCAGTGTTCCATTTTGGTGACACTTCACAATGGGGGTGTGGGTTACCTTCTCTTCCTGCCCGTGGAGCAGAACTAAATTCCATGCCCTTAGTAATCATTTTGTTTTGATTAATTTACATTTTTCAATTAGGGTTCCTGGTTCAAATTCATTTATTTTGCTCAGTTTATTATTGAGAAGCTCAATAATGATCATTATTTAGATGAGAATTATGTATTACTTACAGTGCTTTGTTTTTATTAGTGCTTGGGGTTTGTGCTGGAAGGACCAGGCATTATTGAAATGTTATCTCCTTAATCTGGACTTCATTTGACTGAGGTGGAACTATAACCGCTTCTCAGATAAGAAAAATGGTTTGGGATTTTTAAGTCACTTAAATTGAATCAATTTATCTGAAATAAATACATCAGGTACCCCAGCTGGTTTTGTATCATTGGGACACTGAGATGTCTCCTCTGCAAAAATGCTTCTTCTGTCACTCAGATAATCCCCACTGTTCATGATCTCACCGTTTAGATTATGCACTGCTGGTGAGTTAGCATGTAACTCTTACCCTTCCTGGAAAAACCTCTGTGTCATGTTTCCCTATCAATACCATCAACAAAACAAAACAGCACCTTCCTGCGCTGTAGACTAGATCTTTGAAAGACTCAGCCCTCTGCTCAGCAAATCATCCCAAACACTGTGGAATCTGCTGAGTGTGTGATTGAAAGGACAGTTCAGGAGGAGCATGTGGGTGGCCTACAGCACTGGATGAGGGTCTCCAATGCAAAGGTTGTGACTGCAGATTTTGGAGGTGAATTCCAAGGGATCCAAGGAACAGTATCTTCAAAATACCTATTTACTATAGAAAATTGGTTTATGGAGGAAGATACATGTTATTAATAGAATTTAGGGGAAAATATTAATTTGTCCTATCCCAAGACTGTCTGGAAATCTAAATTAGATAAATAAATAAATATTAGTAGATCCTTTCTAAAAAATTTGGTTTCCACAATTCACTATTACATCCAAAACCCAAAGTCCAAGGAAGAGAAATGGCCAACCAGAGTTCCCCAGAGCTTCATCCTCCTGGGCTTCTCTTTGTGGCCCCAGTAGAGATCCTTCTCTTCTGGGTCACTGTCCTATTCTGTGTCACGATTGTGCTTAGCAGCTCCAGCATCATTCTGCTCTCCTGCATGGACCCGCATTCCCCGTGTACTTCTTCCTTAGCCATCTTTCAGTCTTGGGGCACTGCTTCACCACCTCCACTATGTCCCAGATGCTGCCACACCTGCAAGGATTAGACAAGAACATCGGCTACATGGGATATGTTATGCAGCTGTGTGTTCCTCTGCTTGGGAGCCACAGAATGTGTCTTGCTGGTGGTGATGCCCCTCAACCACTACGCTGCTATCTGCCAGCCTCTGCACTACATTGTCTTCACGCACCCTCTACTCTGTTGGAAGCTAGCCCTCATGGTCTGGCTGTCTGGACTGACAGAGTCTCTCATCCTATCCCCTGTCACATTTCAGCTGCCCTTCTGCTCCCATCACCAAATGGATGGCTCTTTGTATGAGATTCCTTCCCTCGTGCTCCTAACCTTTGGAGACACATCTACCAATGAGTGGCAGATGACCGTCACAGTGATCCTCTTCACCATGGTGCCTGTGGGGCTGATCCTGGCTTCCTAGGGCTGCATAGCTCAGGCTGTAGGGAGAATGCAGTCAGAGGAGGGAAGGAATAAAGCCACTGCCACCTGCTCCTCCCCTCTTCATGGTCTTGCTGTAGTATGGGACCGTGGCCATGGCGTACACTGACTCTAAAAGCACCAGTTTTTCAAGGAATGGCAGGTTTTCCACCTCTTCTACGTTGTAGTCACACCTCTGTTGAGCCCTCTCATCTACACCCTGACAAGCAAAGAGGTGAAGGATGCTTGGCTTAGACTGCTGGGAAAACGGTCAGCCCATGAAGAATGCGGAAGCAGACAGGAAGTCAAGAGCCATGGAAATCTCCCCTCTCCCTTAACCAGTCTTTGAAAACTCTCTAAAATGGGTTTGTACTTAATATCAAAGTGGATTTTATTCCTCTGATTTTTACTTGTCATTTGCTAAAAAACCAAATGTAAACTTCATAGCACTTTTGGAAAATAAGTGTTCAAAATACATTTAGCTAGGAAAGAAGAGTATCTACAAGGTTAATCCTGAAGAAACTGAGTAATTTTTTCTGAAGTGCCCTAATTTCCACGGGCTGAACATTTTAGAATATCAAACAGATGCTTGTAAATGATTTGCCATTTAAATTTAGAATTTTTAAAGTGGTAGAATGCAGTTTCACAAATTCTGCTGTGTAGGCCTGAATGAGAATCATCCCCTCCTGGTTGCCTGGAGCTCACTACACGTCAGTCACTCCTTTTTAATGTGACTCTGAGAAAGGAAACCTTGGACAAAGAGCTCATCCTACCTGCATCTTTGCAGTGCTCTTTTCTTTGGATTTTTCATTCCAAAGTCAAAAGCCTACAGTTCAGCCTTCTGAGTTGTAAGAATCCAGAAGAGATGTGCACACTCGAAACGTTAAATTGATACTAGTGTAATTCAATTTCCATGCAGTTATAAGTATGCTAAAAATTCAGACAACTGTTACTTAAGACCTATATAAAATAAAGGTCATTTTAAATTTAATACTAAATAAATACAGGGAATACTTTGAAAATGCATTCTGTTATTTTCTTTGTAGTGAAATTGTAAAATCAAAACTGTACCAGAATCCACGTCTGTCTCTTTCTCTCTCTCTCTCTCTCATATATATATATATATATATATATATATATACATATATATATATATATATATATATATATCAAATGGATTGAAAAAGTGATCCCAGTAATTAAGCATAATATATTGAGTTGGAAATTACCATCAAGGATTCTAAATCCTTTCTAGGTCCTTCCTCAGCTGAAAATATCCAAGCCATTACTTGGACACAGAGCTTCTAAATAAAACTACACTGTAACTTGCCAAGCATCGCTGGTTAGTGAAGAGTACTTAATGCACAGTTCTGCAGGTGGCGTGGTACAGATGGTAGCATGTTTGGGGATTTAAACAGTCCCCGTGATGCTCCTCAAAATTTTACATTCACTGTCCACTTTCAAAATATAATGTTATCATTATTATTGGTTTTTTTTTTTTTTTTTTGGTAGCAGAGATTGGATCCAGGGATTCTTAACCACTTAGCCTCATTCCCAACCCTTTTTATATTTTATTTTGAGACAGGGTCTTTCTGAGTTGCTTTGGGTCTTGCTAAGCTGCTGAGGCTGGTGTTGAATTCATGATCCTCCTGACTAAGTCTCCTGAGTTGCTGGGATTATAAGTGTGCACCACCGTGTCCAGCATCAAAATCTAATTTTCAAGATAACCATCTCACTGTCCTTTCACCTAATAGCATTTATCATGTCCTCTGCCTCTTGTGTTCTTGATAGCCTCTGAAATATTCTATAATTCCTGGAAGACATAAAATTAATATTCAGGAAAATATTTCACAAATGCAAAGCTCCGGGTCACTAGAAGTTAGCTGATACCTCTGTGTTATATTTTTCCCTCTGTATGAAGCTCAGCTTTAAAATAATCATGTACTTCATTGTCTCATTGTGCTCATTTCTTGTTCATTTCTGTGCGTTATTATGGTTCTAGTTGAAATGTATTTTTATGCCTAGCCGGTTACTGAAGATAATAAGCCATAAGCACACAGTGGTTAGAGTGCTTTCTTTCCAGTCATCTTATTGTGCTTGAAACTTTGTGCAAAAAAAAGAAAAAAATAGCAGCCCCTGTTACACCACATCCTTTACACTCGGACGTGAATCTTCCATGCTTCAGGAAAGTATAGTGACTCAGAATTTAAGTTACATAAGGTGAAAAGACCAGGTGCTTCCCCTTCATTTGCCTCATTCAAACACTGTGTTGTCTCCTACGCCCAGGTACATTTCCTGAGACCCAGGGACTTAGGCCGCGTTCAGGTTTCGCTACTCACAGTGCACATTGGGAGGGGAAGAGCCTGGTCCTGGGCTCACTCCCATTGCATGCACTCCTGTTTGTATCCCCAGACGGTGCAAAATAATACCACAGCTGCTTTGGCAAATGTAAAAATAAATAAATAAATGAAATAAAATATGTTTGACTTGACATTTCCTTCAGCACCCTGTAGAGAGCCTCCCCAGCAGACAGGAGCATCAGCTGCTCAGGCGATGGACAAGGGAGTCATTTTCTCATATACAATCCTCAAAACCTTTCCTCCCAAACCTGTTGAAGGTCATGCTCCTGCATGAGGGGATTGGAGAAAGAGGGGACCAGCACATCCAAAGGGGAAGGGGAATGGCAAAGGGGTTCCGGGGGCCTCGTGTCTACTCCTGAGCACAAGCGGCCTGCACTGGCACAGGTGTCCAGGGAGGCACAGCCACATGCTGTGGATGACTTGGCTGACAGCATTCCCTGCGTATAATCCTGCAGCACTTGTTGAACAAAAGCCGTGGAGCTGCGACATCATCAGGGTGATATCCCAGGAACTGTTGTGAGATCAGATGAATGCAGTTTTTTTTTAGCATTAGAAAAGAAGATGACTTTTTTAAAAAACTCCTGTGAATTTCCGGAGAATGTGTTGATGTGGTTTCCCTGAAGTGGTACAAACATCACTTAATAAGAATGTTCAGATCCTTCTCTTTTCCCTCTCAACTGTTTGTAGGACAAGGGCTTCTCTTTTCAGTGGAAAGCAGAGACGTGTCTCCTGCCCTGTGCAGGCTTGCCCGCGCACTGCAGCGGAGGCTAAATGGACGCACAGTCCTCATTTTCACCATGTGTGTATAGAATTAAGTCAGAGCGCCGCATTTAACTAGCGGACAGTTTTACTATAAGGAGCAGCATGAGTCTCAGAGGTGGCCTGCGCTCTCTTCTACTCTGCTGAGCTTCTCTGAGCCCTCACCTACCCCAGTGCACCTGTGTCACCCCTGTCCCCAGCACGACATCAGCTGTGTGTCCTTGCAGAGCATACACTGTGCACACTTCAGCTGTGCAGGAGCGTCTACTGTGCCACCAAACGTGCATGCTAATGCATGTACAAATGTCAACTGGAGCATAAGCACACACTGGGACGTCAGCCAAGTTGGTCATGAGTAAATCAACACAGAGCAACGTCCATCTGTGCCCCACCTGGGTCAAGAAAAACGAAAGCATAATGGTCACATCCAGCCCCAATCAGTCATGGAGAAAAACAGTGACCGTGACCCCTGACGTGGCCCTCCCCTGGGCCTTCTTCAGTTGAGCTCTTGGCACCACAGGCCTACCTGAGGGCGAGCTGGGAGCCAGCTGAGCCTCCACAGCCCATTTCTGCCCAGCATGCCCTCCACCAGCACCAGGGAGGGAATGAGTACTTGGACCTCCTTCACAACCTTCCCAAGTTAAGATCTGCTCTTGGCCATTCCAGGCGCCCACTAGTGGCGGACACTCGGGGATACCTAGTCTTGATGGATCCATTAGTGTGTATGTGTGCACGGGCTGCACAAGGAAGCACAGTCCCACACACACCAGGCATGAGTTCTATCAGAGACACCTCTCTGGCCCTAAAACCTTTCCCTCTTCCAGTGCATGGTGTGTTCAGCTCAGAAAATGGTGTCTAGCATGCTCAGAAAATGAACACACGTCTGTGACTCAAACTCCAGATTGCTAAGTGGCTTCAACCTTGGCATTCACTATAATTCTTAGATCTGTTGTTGAATTTCTTGTGTAGTTGCGTGTGTGTGTGTGCACGCTCTGAAAGGGGTTATTACTTCAAAAAATCAGAGTCCTACTCCTAAACTTTCAGCTAAGCACTAAAGAAGGTGCATTTATTCATAGAAATTTCAATAAACAATTAAAATAACAATAACAATTAAATTGAAGTATTTAGGAATTCATGTTTATCTGGTAATGCAATACAAATATCTAGGGAACGATTGATATGAGCTCATTCATACAAATGGCCAATGGATGTTCATCAGTCATTCCAAGGTCTGACTGAGGACATGTTAGGAACTGGGACAGACAATAAATAAAATCTGGAAAAGCTGGGTGTGATGGTGCACACCTGTAATCCCAGCACCTGGGGAGGCTGAGGCAGAAGGATCACAGAGCCAGCCTCAGGAACTTAGGGAGCTCCGTACCCAATTAGTAAGACCCTGTCTCAAAATAAACCCAAAGAGAGCTGCAGTGCAGCTCAGTGGTTAAAGTTCCTTGGGTTCAATCACCAGTAAAAAGAGAAAAAAAAGAACTGGAAACTGCTGAATTTCCTAGTTTTAACAGCTACATATGATTACGTGAAATGCCAAAGTTGAAACCCTGAGAGCCACATGGGCACCCAGTCCTGACTCTGCCACTTTTCCATACATCTCTAAGTCCTTCAAAATAAAAGTTGAAGCAACACATAATCTAGGAGAATCAAAGATATGTAGGGTGGAGAAGATATGCAGGAAAGAGGTTGGAGGGAGGGAAGAGGGAGGCAGAATATGGAGGGATCTAGGGGGCATCAATAATGTAGATTACTCTTTACTCAACTGAGAAGCCAAAGGATACTTAGGCAAACATTTAACTGGAAAATGCACAATCTTATGTAGATATGAATACAAAATACTGGGGTATGGACAAAGTAGGTGATAATGAATTAGGACCAGGTGCATGTCATATTGTTACTACATATGCATTTATGTTTGTACAACAACACAAATCCTCAATAAATAAAATTAATAAGAAAATAAAAAATAAATAAAAGGAAGTGAAATGTGGACTGTGCTTTTCTCTGCCGTGAGGCCTGTATGGTGACCAGTGGAGCCCCAGGGGCTCTGGAGGGCGAGAATATTTCACCTCCTGGTCACAGGTGCTGGACAGAACAAGGATCACTAAGCAGGAAGCATGGTTGGGGGCCTCCTAGTGCCATGTTGTATTTCATGACAATAATGAGATCAACAGTGTCCTGTCTCATTGTCCTGAGCTGCTGGGATAATAGGCACGCTCCCAACTGTCATTTATGTTCTTGATCACTAATATACCAACTGGAATGAAAGGAAATCTCAGGGTACTTTTGACTTGCATTTTCCAAATGGCTGATGACCTTAAAACATTTGTGTATTTGTTGGACATTTAGACTTCCTTTTAGAACTATCTCTTTAGGTCATTTGCCCACTTGAGTCATTTAGATGTTTTATTCTGCTGTTGTTTGTTTAGTTCTTTCTATGTTCTGTATGTTAATCCTTTGTCACAAAAGTAGTTAGCAAAGATTTTTTTCTCCCATTTTGTAGTTTCTCTCCTTATACTCCTAATTATTTCCTTTGCTGTGCAGAATATTTTTAATTTGATGTTGTCCCATGTAATAACTCTTGGCATAATTAATTTCTTGAGCTTTAGGTTAACTATTGAGAAAATCATTGCTAAAATGTTGACCCTACATTTTCTTCTAAGAGGTGCATATTTTCTGGTTCAATTCCAAAGTCTTCAATCCGTTTTGAGTCTTTTTTTTTTTTGTGTGAGGGTTACGGATCTAGTTTCATTCCCGTTCATGTAGATAATCAGTGGTCCCAGCACCAATGTGTGTTTTTGGCACCTTTGTCAAGGATCAGATGACTGACTCTATGTGGGTTTGGCTCTGTGTCTTCTAGTTGCTTTTAGGCCAGAAATATTATGATGGGTTTTGTCTCTATAGCTCATTAGTATAATTTGATATCAGGTATAGTGAGACCTCCAGCACTGCTTTTTTTGGAGTTAGAATTGCTTTGCCTGTTTTTTGTCTTTTCTTCTTCCAAATGAATTTTAAGACTTTGTTGCTCCCATTGTTCTCTGAATAATGTCATTGGTGTTTCAACGGGGATATTGCAATGAATCTGTATATTGATTTTGGTAGTATGGCCATTTTGACAATATCATTTCTGCCTACTCATAAACATGGGGGATCTTTCCGTCTTCTAAGGTTGTCTTTAATTTCTTTCTTCAATGTTCTGTAGTTGTGATTGTAGGTATATTACTTACTTGGTCATATTGTTCCTAGGTATTATTTTTTGAGGTTATTATAGGTAGAAATTTTTTTAATTTTTTTCAGCAGATTAATTATTGATATGTGGAACTTATTGATTTCTAACTTGATTTCGCCGTCTTCTGCGTTTCTGAATTTATTAGCTCTAGCTGTCTTCTGATAGAGGTTTTTGGATCATTTAAGTAAAGGATCATAGTACCTACAATGGTGGTAACTTGACTTCATCCTTCCTTATTTTTATTCCTTTTGTTTACTTACCTTGGCTAATTGTTCTGGCCAGAATTTCTAACACAATATTGAATAGGGAAAGTGAGAGTGGACATCCTAGCCTGGTTCTAAATTTTAAAAGAATAAAACTCAGTTTTTCCCATTCACTCTAATGCTAGATTTGGGTTTTTTATACCAGCCTTTGTGATGTTGAGGCAAGTTCCTTCTATTGCTAACTTCTTCAACGTTTTTATTATGAATAGGTGCTGAAATATTTTGATGGTCTTCTCTGCATCTATTGAGGTGCAGATGTATTGAGATACATATTTGTTATTAATTCTATTTAGGGGTGAATTACATTTATTGCTTTGCATATGTTAATTCACACTTGTATTGGGCTAAAACCAACTTGGTCATGATGTACAATTTTCTTAATATGTGTTTGAATATGATTTACAAACATTCTATTCACAACTTTTGCACCTAATTTCATCAGAGATGTCTACCATAACTTTCTCTCTTTGCTATGCCCTTATCTGATCTTGATTTGTATGTGATACTGAGTTCAAAGTATGAATATGGAAGTGTTTAATCTGTTTTTGTTTCTTGGAATTCTGTAATGAGCCTTGACATTAGTTGTTCTTTAAAGGTCTGGTAGAACTTGGTTAATGATTCATCTGGATCTCGGCTTTTTTTTTTAGAGAAAAGGACAGTGAGAGAGAGACAGAGAAACAGAAAGAAGAAATTTTTATTGAGTATTTTACATGGCACCGCAAGTTTTTTTTACTAATTTCTCTATCTCTTGTCTTGCTGATTTAGATTTAACAGGTCATGTATATGTATCTAGAAATATATCCAATTTTCCAATTTATTGGAGTATAAGTTTTCAAAATGTTCCCTAATTATCCTATGGAATTCTGCAGTAAGATTCACTTTTACATCTCCAATTTTATTAATTTGATTCTTCCTCTTTCTTTAGTTTAGAAGGTGAAGGGTTTGTCAACCACTATCTTTATGAAGTGCCAACTCTTTGTTTCATTGAACATTTGTATTTTTATATTCTCTACTTCATTTATTTCAGCTCGGATTTTAATTATTTTCTTCCTTCTATTGGTTTTAGAGTTGGTATGTTCTTACTTTTCAAGGGCTTGATAGAATAATTAGCTTGTCTATTTGGGATATTATATTTTATGCATTCATTTATAGCTATAATGTTTGCAAGAGCAATCTTCATAATTTTCCAGATTTTCTGATATGTTTTCACACTTTTATGATTTGTTTCTAAGATTTTTTTAAAATTTCTCCTTTAATTTCTTCTATTACATATACATCATTCAAAGGTGAGTTGTTCAGCATCCATATGTTTATATGGCTTCTGTAGGTATTTTTGCTGTTGATTTATAATTTTATTCCATTATGTTCAGATAAAATATAAGGAAACAGTGATATTTTACATTTTGTAGAAGTTGCTTTTTATATTTAAAACATTGTCTACTTTTGAGAAGGTTCCATAAGAAGTTGATAAGAAAGTGAATTCAGCTGCTCTTGGGTGAAGAATTCTGTAGTGTCTTTTAGGTCCATTTGATTAAATTTGAAGAATCTTTACTGAGGTTATATCTGTATAAATTTTGATTTGATTTTGCATCGTTGTGATCAAAATCAACAAGAGTAGCTTACAGGAGAAAAAGGTGATTTGGGACTTAACAGTTTCAGAGGTCACAGTCCATAGATACCTGACTCCATTGCTCTAGGCCCAAGTGGAGGAAACTCATCATTGGGTAGGGTCCAGGAAAGGTAATCCACCCAGAGCATGATGGAGTCAGAAAGCATAGAGAGGGAGAGAAAAGGGCCATAGGAAGAGCAGCATTCTAGGCATATACCTAGTGGCCCCACCTCCCCCAGTCACACCACAATTACCTATAATTCCCACATAGGTCATTCTACTTTGAATGGACTGATTAGGCTTCAGCTGTCATACTCTAATCATTTCAACTCTGAATATGCCTGCATTAACTGGAGTGTTTAGAGGACACCTACCTCATACTCAAACCAGAGCAATGACCTAACAATCATTGAGATAAGTGTGCTGAAATTATCTAGTATTATTGTACAAGGGTCTATATATCTTTAATTCAAGTACTTCTGTTTCAGATAATTAGGTGCACCAATGTTTGAGGCATAAATATTTGATATTAATATATCTTCTTGTTGAATTTTCCCTTTTACTTGCATAACGTAACCTTTTTCACCTGTTCTGATTTTGTTTGCTTGAAATACACTTTCTTGGATATGAGATTAGCTATTGCTGCTTGTTTGGGGACTTTAATTGAAAGTTATATAAATTTGAATCCTTTCATTTTCAACCTGTGACTGTCTTTGAAATAAGATGAGTCTCTTTTAAAGAATAGAAAGCTAGATCTTTTTAAATTCTATTCTGCCAGCCTCTGTATTTTAATTTGATATTTGAATCCATTTAAATCAAATGCTATTATGGAGAGATGTTTATTAATTCCTCCCATCTTGATTTAGTGCTAATGTTTAATTTGATCCTATGTCTCATTTGCCTGGAACATTTCAAGTGAGATTTATCCATTTGTGAGCTCTAGGATTTGTCTTTAAGTTCAACTGTATGTAGTTTTTCTTTAATTATTTTCTGCAGTGTGGCTTAAAAGTTATGAATTCTTTTAGCTTCTGATTATATTTTAAATTTTTTATTTCCTCTTTGATTCAAAATGACAACTTTGTTGGACATAGTAATCTGGATTGACAATTATTTCTTTTAGGGCTTGAAACGTGTCATGGATTTCAGAACTTGTGCTGAGATATCCTAAGTGAATCTCATTGACTCCTCTCTAAATGTGAACTGAATTTCTTGTTTGTTTGTTTTATTTTTTATTTGTTTTCCTTGAGCCTTTAAAATTCTATCCTATTCTATGTATTAGGCATTTCAGTTATAATGAGTGGTGAAGAAGTTCTTTTTCAATTTTGTCTATTGGGGATTTGCGTTTCTCCTGTGTTTAGATAGACATCCATCTCATTTTCAAGCTTTCAGAAATTTTCTGTCATTATCATCCTGAAGAGGATTAATGGGCCATGAGCCTCCATCTCACAATATTCTTCAAATCCAATGACTCTCAAATGTGTTTTCTTAATGTTTCCCCAGACTTCTTGCATATTCTGGTGATGTATATTTATTTTCTATCCACTTTGTCTTCCACATCTGACATTAGGTCTTCAGCATGGTCTACTCTATTAGACACTTAGACTTCTGAGTAAAGATTTTGTTTGCTTTATTCTTCTTCATTCCCAAATTTCTGCTAGATTATTTTTCAATATCTTTAGTTTCTTATCAAATTTCTCATTCATGTCCTACATTTATTTTTTAACTCATTCAGTTATTCTTCTCTGTTCTCTAGGAATTCACTGATCAATTTTATAAACATGATTATGAAATTTTTATCTGGTATTTTATTCATTTTGATATGTTTGGAGTCAGTTTCTTGTGAATTATGAACTTCAGGAGTTTTCCCATCACCTGGGTTTTTCATATTACTTGTATTCCTTTTTTAACAGCTGTTGGTATGGATTTCTCTCCAATTTTTATGTGTGGACCTTTGTGTGGCACAGCCTTCTCTCGCAAAATGTCCTAGATTGATCAAGATTCAAATCCCTCATCGGGGTGGTGTCAAGAGGCTTTGTGTTATTTCTGGTTTTGCTGTAGAAAGAGATGTCCATTAGTAGGGTCCTGAAGTCAGTCATTCCTACTGAGGACCTGGTTGTTAGTTTGGGATTGTTGTTGTAGTTATATTCAATTCTTTTTATGAAAGTATCATTGAAGTTTGAGTGTGGTTACTTTGTGTGGAACAAGACAAACACCCTCTCTCTGTTCACTGGGTTTAGTTCAGCAGAAGTGTCTTCTTAGATTCCCAGTACCAAATTGGAAGCTATAGTAGCCCAAAACTGAAGATGGTTCAAATAACATTCAACTTCCCGTCTCAACAATATAAGGTAGATTGGAATGGAAAGTATGATTATTGGAGTTTTGTCTGGATACACCAAAATGATGCACTGCTGGGATGCGCTGTGGCAGAGCTGTTAGAGGGAAGTTCCAACAAGTGGAACTTAGCTTTAATCTGGATTTAGGGGCTTTGCTGGATGGTATCTGCTCTGAAGAGCACTCCTCTTAACTGTTATGTAGACTTTCATAGCTGAATAAATAGTTTGGTAAAACCAACATGGAGGACGCCTTCAGGCAGTACTCCTCTCAGGTTGTTAAAGCTCTATGCATCACTTGTTGCTACTTTCTGAGCAGATGGGCAATGTATAAATGCCTTTCTCAATGCCGCCATGACATCCTTGTTTCTGAGGCTGTAGATGAGAGGATTAAGCATGGGTGTGACAATAGTATAGAAGGCAGACACTACCTTGTCCTGCTCAGGTGTGTGGATTGATGGGGGCAGCACATATGTGTAGAGGGCAGCCCCGTAGAAAATGCTGACCACAGTCAGGTGGGAAGAACACGTGGTGAAGGCCTTTTTGCGGCCCTCAGTAGAGCGCATGCGGTGGACAGTGAACAAGATGAGCGTATAGGAAGTGGAGATGATGGAGATGGGGATCAGCATCATGAGGACGCAGCAGATGTACCTCAGGGTTTCATACAAGGATGTGTCGGCACAGGCCAGTTTGAGAACTGCGGGGATCTCACAGAAAAAATGGTTGATTCTGTGGGAACCACAGTAAGGGAAATTCATGGTGATGGGAGTGAGCAGAAAGCCATCAAGTGAGCCAACAAACCAGGCCCCAGCAGCCAGCATGACACACACCTTGTGGTTCATGAGAACTGGGTACCTAAGAGGGTTACAGACAGCCACGTACCGGTCATAGGCCATGAGGCCCAGCAGTAAGAACTCTGAACCAATCACAGTCAAGTACAGGAAGATCTGGATGCCACAGGCCACAAAGGAAATGCTCTTCTCTATCGAAACCATGTCCACCAGGAGCTTTGGCACCGTGGTGCAGATGAAAATGGTGTCCATCATGGAAAGTTGGCTGAGCAAAAAGTACATGGGGGTGTGGAGGCGGGAGTCCACCTGAATCAAGAATATCATGACCAGGTTTGCTGTTACAGCCACCACAAAAATAGTAAAGATGACTGTGAAGACAATCCCTGTGGCATCACTGCTCACTATCAGCCCCAGGAGGACAAAGTCAGAGGTTGAAGTTGTGTTTCTCATTGACCTTGCAGAGGGCAGCTCTTGCTGAGTAGGGACACAGAGAGATCAGAAGGAGGACTGGGAGAAGAACAGTTCAGAATGGTGGACCTGGAATGGAGACCACATTACAGAGGAGCTGGCTGGAGGGAAGTTTTCCAGAGCAGAATTTTGGAGAAGAACAATCCAACAAACTTATCACAAAGCAGCAGCTGTGGCTCTCCTTCTTGTTGGAGAGAAGTCCTCACTATTGTTTATGGTTATGCTACTGTGTACAGTGTGTGGTAATTGTAATAAAAATGCAAACAATTTTAATTTTTCTCTTCATTGTGTGTTATTTATAAGCTAGTGATATATGTAAACTAAAAAAAATAAAAATCTGGAACTTCAATCTATCCACTTGTCCTTTACCAGGGCTAGGGCTTACCTGGTTTCATAAAGGTGAAAGAATTATAATGGCAAGGAGAAGCTATCTATAGAACCAGTAAAAACTATTCAACATACCATAATATGAAAATGATCCTAACATCAAAATCGGCTTGGCTCTCTCCACATTTCCGTCTGATTGATTTGCTCACGTGACTGCAAGTAGCTCCAGGCTGTTGCCTCCTCTGTCAGATCTCCCAAAGCACCTGTGTTCGAAGCTCCAGCAGGTCTTACTGATGAGTCATAGCCTCCTGATGCAGTCACTTAAGTTCCGTTTCATTTCCAAAGGACAATTGAAAATAAATATTATCTGCAATATATTTTTGTTAAAATCCATTAACATAAGAGACTATTTTTATTCTAAAACTTAATAAAGCTAATCCACAAAAATGGGGCAGGAATATGTCTTCTCTTGGTCACGTTAATGGAATTCAAACTCTTTATCCAAGAACATAAAATGTTCAAGGGAAACACCTGCCTTTCTCCTCCCGCCCACAGCTAGCAGGCTGGATTTATGCAGTTTCTTTAACCTGAGTTGTTCCAGGAGCTCTCTCACATTTTCCTGCCTTTCAGGTGTCCCTGTAGAGCCTTTCAGCACAGCAGCCAAGGTGACCTTGGGAGGCAGATCACACCAGGTGGCTCCCTACTGAGGCCTGTACTTCTCCCACCCAGGGTCCATCCTGTTCTGTGCTCTGACTTCTGAAGTCCTCTCCTGTTCCCACCAATGTGCTGGTCACAGGGCTGCAGCCCCAGTGGTCACCTTGCTAGCCCTTTGTCCCCTCTGTGGAGTGCCCACCCAGATCCTCAGTCCTCGCTGTACACACTCAGCCCCTCCCCACAACAGAGCCAGGCCATCTCCTCCTGTGCTTCATGACTTGACTCAGAAGCCACCTTCTCAGAGAGTCCCACTCTGGCCCCTCTCGATGGCTTGGTGCTTCTTCACGTTTCTTAGCACCAGCTGAGAGGCTACAGGTTCACTTTGCTTCTATCTGACTCTGGATTCTGGAAAGTGTGTCCCACTGGAGCAAGAATGGGTGTATATTTTTGAAACTTCTCCCACCATCTAACAGCCTGCACATTGTAAATACTTGTTAAATAATCAGATGAACAGCTTTAAAACACAAATGCAAATTGTGTGTGTATATATATACATATTTAGTATGATTCCATTTTTGGAGAATATCTTTTAAATACTTTTAGGTTAATATTTTTAAAATGTGCTAATTGCAAAAACATTTTCAAAAAACACCAGGCCAGAGCTGGGTTCAGTCTGAGATGAGCACTTACCTAACATACAGAGGCCCTGGGATCCACGACCAGCATTGCAAAAGTCAAGACAACCAAACAAGGATGTAAATGCCAAGTCATTGTGGTGGCCTTTGCTCCAAATGAAATTGTCATAAAACAGGATCCACCCACAGTCGCTAAAGAAACTTAGTTTAGGAAAGAAAAATAAACTGAACTTCTAAGTTCAAACATCAATGCAGATTTGTCCTTAAGTCACTGAGGTTTATGTGTGTGAATTTGGGACAATTACTCTCTAAGGTTTAATTCAAGACACCTCCTCACAGAGGCACCAAGAAGACCACACACTTTACCACACAAAAGGACTCTCCCCTTCCTCTGTCTTCTGAACCCACCCTTGCTAAGACAGCTCTTCCTTCAGATAGGCCTCCATTATTGTGTAAATAACTGAAGCTTCAAATGGTATTAGACACTCAGAGATTGTATTGTAGGTGTAAATAGTTAGAACTCAAATTTTTCCTAGTAAACAGATTTAAAATACAGAAAGTTGTTACACATGATTTGTTTCAACAGGGTTTTCATCTCCTTTCAATTACAAAAAAAAAAGACCTTCACAATTGCCATGGGATTTATTATTCATTGTATACTATAATAACCTTAATGAAGCATTAATAGATTTAGCAAGTGTTAAAATCAATTGTCGGCAGAATACTCCTCCTCCTGTGTCCCCACATGCTAGTCCCTGAAACCCAAGAATTCAAGACTTTGCAGAGGTGACTGATTCGTGGTTCTGGGTTGAGATTACTCCAGATTATCATCAGGACCCAATACTATCATAAGGGCCTTTGAAGAAGGAAGGTGAGGAGTGAGGGAAGGGGTGCTTGAAATTAATTTCCAGACTGATTTGAACTAGAGGAGGCTGTTATCAGCGTTCTAGGACTCAGGGCCAACTCTGAGTGTCCAAAAAACCAGGTCTGGCTGCTCACCCAAACACCAAATGGAAAGGTCATGGTCAAGGGCATGGAAGGAGCTACACTGGGAAGACAAGAAGACATTGTCCTCAGCGCTGTCTTGGGGACTGACAATGAGGTTTTATAGAAAGGGAATGAGTCAAGGCTTGGGGTAGAGGCCTTGCTCAGCTGACAAACTGGAGGACTTAGTCAGGGGGTTCTGCCCATGGGCATCTCAGAATTGGTCGGGCAGGGCTTTGTTCAATCAGGAAGTTGCTGAGGCCTGGGCAGGGCTTTGTTCAATTAGGAAGTTGCTGAGGCCTGGGCAGGGCTTTGTTCAATCAGGAAGTTGCTGAGGCCAGGCAGAGGTGACCTCCACCCATCACATGAGGTCTGTGGATTCCCACCTTGTTCCTGGAATCCAAGGTGACTCGGAGCAAAGGAGATGGATGCAGAATGGAGGCAGAGGTGTCTACTCCTTATTTTAGTCAGTGTCCTCGTTGCTGCAACCAAAGACCCGACAAGAACAATTGAAGGGGGGAGAAGCTGATTTGGGGGCTCCTGGTTTCAGAGGTCTCAGTCCATAGAAGGCCAGCTCCACTCCTTGGGGCTTGAGGAGAGGCAGGACATCATGGTGGAAGAGTGTGGTGGAGGGAAGCAGCTCAGGACATCACACTAGGGTGCAAAGGGACTGACTAAGCTCAGCTGTCCACATGTACACCCCAAGGAACACCTGCAGAGACCCCCTCTTCCAGCCACACCCTGCCTTCCAGCAGTTGCCACCCAGTTAATCCCCACCCAGGAATTTTGCACTGATTAGTTTAAGACTCTCGTACCCAATCAGTTCACCTCGACCTTCTTGCGTTGTCTCACACGTGAGCTTCTGGGGACACCTCACATCCAATCACAACCCTCCTGCTTTTAGCCCCCATTGGATATTTGCCGGCAAAAGCAGAGCGTGGAAGTCCTTGTTACAGGACCAAAAGGTCAAGCTCAGAAGCTGGGAAAGGCTGGAAAATGGGTTCTCTTCTGAGTCCTCCATGAAGGAATGATGCCCCTCAGTGCCTTTATGCTGGCCATGTGGCCAGTGTTGGGATTCTAACCTGTTGAACTATAATAGAGTAACTACAGCTGTTATAATGCAATAGGCATAGGGAACTAATATGACAGTAAATAATATCCCAGTTTCTGCACAAGAGGAGGACAAGTCACCAATAACAAGTTGGCTGGCACTTACGCAGTCCTTACTGGGTGCCAGGCACTGCTGTACGTGCTCTGGGTTTTGACAAGGTCGCTCTTCACAATCCAGCAATGAGGGGATCACTGTAAGTTCATCCCTCACAGTAGGACAAACCCCCCTCAGAGAAGGGAAACAGCAGAGCAGGCTCCAGGCTCAGGGACCCGGCCTCTGTCTCCCCTGCTCTCTGCCACTACATTACTCCCAATGGCAAGATATCCTATGTGTCCGTTAAGTTAGAATCACCTAGCGGAAGTTAAAGGAATACAAGGGAAGAAGCTCTAATCACACTCAGGACAACTGAATTTCCTTCAAATGTGGTCAATATAGTAACAAAGTTACAAAATCGTCGATTTTTAAAGAAACTGAGAATTTGTCTTAACTCCTGGAGCATGTCCAGTCATTTCCTGTCTGGCTGCCTTCATAAGGAGATATACACATGCACAGACACACACTCTCACACACACACACACACACACACACACACACACACAATTCACCCAATTACACTTGAGAAAGATCCTCAAAGTCCAGGTTTATAAATCTTACTGCTGGGGTTGGAACCATGGCCCGGTGATTGGAGTGCTTGACTGGCATGTGTGAGGACCCAGGTTTGGGCCCCAGCCCCACATACGCAACCCAGTGTTGGAGAAACCAAGACCAGGTGAATGAATAAATCAAATTGATTCTCTCTTTCTCTCTCTGGTACTCTCTCCCTCTCTCTTTGAAAAACAAACAAACAAACAAAAAACATAGTCTGACTGCTGAGCATCTGCCACCAAGGACACCCCTCTCTGGGACAACAGGACCCCATCCCCTGGGCATACCCCCTACTCTTCTCCAGCATCCCCATAATTACAGACTGTGAGATTTGCACTGCTGCAGGAATCTGACAGTTGAGATTTTCTGCAAAGTGTATCAGGAGGATGTGCAGAGTTCACCCTGATAAATTACCCTTAAGGCCAACACTTTAATTACAATAGATACAAGGACAAGCCACACAGATATTTTAAAGTAGAATTGAATGGAAGTGGGAACCTAATCTTATCTTTCAGGAAGAAATGGAGAAGCAACTGGAGAAATCCTGTCCTGATTCACAAAACTAACGCTGAGTTAAATACATGATGTAGCTGCCTTTTCCTCCCTTATTCTCCCAGACGCAGATGTCCCCAAATGGGGAGGAGACGGTTTTGCTCTTAGAACAGCATTTCGGAAGGTCTTAGAGGGACCTGGGTCCCTGCGGAAGCAGAATTAACTTTCTCACAGCTGTGCTTGCTCTTGGCCTCCCAGCACACCCTGCCGCTCTCTAAGGGAGCTTCCTAAGAGTGGGGGTGCTCAGAGAGGCGCAGGCGAGCCTCCCCCCCTGTGACACTGGTTACGGGGGACACTTCAGTCTGTTGACTCAGAGCTGGAGCCTATCACACTCTTTACACTTTGTTTCTAAACTTCACAAGCTGAAGGTGTTGGCCTCCTCTGCCAGCCAGGAGGTCTCCTCCGCCCCTCCTGGGTGAGTCACGGACACAACCCCAGGGCTCTCCCCTTGCTGGTGTGTGGCTCTGCTCACCTGGTCCCAGGCTCCTCTCCACCACATACTGTGTGGTGCTGTGGAATGGACAGGTGTGGAGCAGCTGCTCTGACCATCTCCCCCGGGTCGCAGGTGGCCACAGGCCAAGGGCTGGCACCTAAGAAATTCCTCCCCACACCACAGCACTAGGAGCTTCCTCAGCAGGACAGACGCTGACAAGCAGGGGTCGCTTGTTCCTCTGCTGCAGAGGCCCAGGGTGTGGTGGAGAGGCTGCAGCGAAGGGGGTTCTGCCAGTCTGGCCTGCTTGAACCCCCAGTGGGAGCTGGGCTATATCAGCTCTGAGGACTAAGCCTGCTGGTGGCAATGGGCACTGAGTCAACAAGAATCTGAAAGACAAGGAGTGTAAATTTCTACTAGTGAGTTTAACATGGAGCTAATCGGGGAGCCGCAACTTGTCCTATCAGAATGTTCACCTTGGGGTTGTTTCCAGTAGGAAAGCACAGGAAACAAGGCCTTTAGACAACGTAGGATCAGCATATGATAGACGTCCACATGGCCACTGTGACATAAGGGAGGTTCACCCCACGCCAAGTGAGAAGGTGGCATGCACTCCCTTCCTCTCTGTGTGCACTGCATGTGCAGAAGAAGGTGCACATATTCTCCCACCAACTCTCCATCTCCAGCCTGAAACCTCCCAACACGTCCACAGCACACAGCACCATAAATTCCTAAAAACACTCGGCTTCTGTAACTTTTCACTCAACGCATCCACACATATCGTGAGCAATTCCTTAAAAACACTTGGCTTCTGTAACTTTTCAGAAGAGAACCACATTTGCAACCAAGCCTGGCTTGGGTGGGGATTAGCTGCCTCCTCTCCCTTTGAGGACATTTGCACAGTGTGCCTTGGGAGGAGGAAAAGCACAGAGCCCTCAGCTGTTCAGAAGCTGAGGCCACAGGCACAGCTGTGTTCAAAGCTTCCTGCCTGCACCTTTCCAAAGGCACAAGAGTCCCTAATGCTCCCTGCAGGTAAACACGGCGGAAACTCGCGGAAAGAGCATTTTTTATTATGCCAACTGACATAAGTAATCAAAACCTCACTCTCCCACCTAAATTTTCAGTCCTGATGGAAAAGGGCCCTTCCTGTTGCCACACTGAAGCAGACACCCATGGTATGTATCTCCTCTCTGCTCCCTAGAGAAGCAACGCTGGTGTCCCTTTACCTGAGTCAGTTTTGAACACTTACCTGAAGTCACTTAAGAATTAGTGAAGTTGGAAAGACTTTGACAAGAGCTCTTCTGCTTTCAGCTGAACATGCAATTCTATATGAGCCTGTAAAGCTCACCTAATTTAGGTGACCTTCAATTTCCACAGTAGTTCTTCAAACCCAAGATGGCCTGGAAAAAGAAAGATTAAAGACTTAAGATTAGTGTGTTGGTGTGCCAAGCCTTCTAAGATGAAATGGCTTTCATTCGTTCATTGCCTTGATATTAATTGACACCATATTCCACGTCAGGAAAATTTCTAGGAGCTTGGGATGCATCACAGAAGGAAATGAAGAGCCCAGTTTTGTTTACATGAGAAGTAAAATGGAAAGGGGAGAAATGAGCCGTAAGAGCTGATCAAAGTCTCCGTGCTGAGTGAAGCCCAAAAAGGGAATTGGACACTGAGGAGATTTAACAAGTTCTGCTCTCAACAGGAGCTCAACTGAAAACACAAAGAGCAACATGCAACCCGTTTCAGCTCGTTGTTTATATGTCAGTCCTTTGGCTCTGAGTGTCATGGACTCTGGGATCACATTGCCCTAAATCTACTTATGCAACTTCTTCCTCAAGCTGGGACATGAAGCTCAGGCATCTGGTGCTCACACAGTGGCCAGCCTCTCAGCAGAGCGTCCCTGCACCCATTCAGTCCCCAGCTGTGGTCAGCCTATCAGCAGAATGTCCCTTCACCTGGTCAGTGGCTGTGATCAGCCTATCAGCAGAATATCCATGCACCTGGTCAGTCCCCAGCTGTGGCAGGTATGTGCTCATGCAGATGCTTGTAGTGTGGTCAGCCTCTCAGCAGAGCATACCTGTACCAACTCAGTCCACAGCTGTGCTCAGCCTATCGGCAGAGTTTCAGTACAGCCAGTCGGTCCCCAGCTATGGTCAGCCTCTCAGCAGCGTGTCCCCAGCTGTGGCAGGCGTGTGCTCAGGCATCTGGTGCTCACACAGTGGTCAGCTTCTCAGCAGAGCATCCCTGCACCCGGTCAGTCCCCAGCTGTGGCAGGCATGTGCTGTCACCCCCAGACAGTAGAGCTCTGCCTTCTCTTCTCCATGCCACATAAATGTCCAAATCAATGGCTATTCCCAGCTTCTCCAGTCGCTCCTGTTCTGAAATCTTCCTGATGCTTGGTAGAATATAGAATACAGGTACTTGGTGGTTTTCACTTTTATAATTTTACATTGCAGAAATATAAATATTTACTTAAATAAAATAATATGTTAAAACATGAGTTCAAGTCACTTCATGTCCAAATACCCCGGTTCTAAAAGACCCCACGGGAGGTCTTTTTACCCTCCCTACAGGTTCTCAGGCCCTAGGTAGACCAGTTCACCTGGCGTCCAGCAGAAATGAATCACGGCTTTATCAGCACGTCGCTCTTGGGGACCTGTGTCCCAGGTCATGCTCAGGATTGCCAAGCTGGCAGCTGCATCTTGCATCACCTGTTTCTCATGGGGAATTGTCAGTTAACATCAAGGTTTGCACACGTCACGAAACTCAGACCAGAAGTTGGAAGACCTGGTCTGAGTCCCCGTCTGCCTGTGACTCTGGTAAGGTGATAATTTGTCTGAACATCAGCTTCTGCATTTCCCATGGGACTCATTATCGTTTAATTACTTCATAGGACTTTGTGAGAATCAGGTAGCCATTGAATATGGTTTGGAATATGATTCAGATCTTTCCTTACCTTTCTGCCATCGTCTAGAACAGCACATGCCCTATAGCAAGTGCCATATTAAAATTAATTTTAGGTTTTTGTAATTTATAATTGTTGTTTCCAAGTTAATGCTTTGTTTTTAGTAGAGAGCAAATCTGGTGTTCACAGGTTTCCTTATACGGGAATTCAGTGACTTGATCTGCAGAAGAAGCCCCTGCTGCTCCCTCTCAGGGTCAGACTCGTCTTGCGTCTGGGAGGCGGACCCCACCATGGGCGTGACAGCTTTGCAGTCCCTTAGAGAGCTTAGTAAAGCAGAGCGTACAGCATGGAAGTGGCAGTGGCGACCAGTGGTCATAGAGTGACACCTCGTGTGAGAACCTCTGGTTTTCTGAATAGAGTCTTCAGGGCTCTGCTGAGCTCCTGGACCCATGCCCAGCCCACACGCCCACGATGTCTCCAGGGACTTGTCCAAATGCTCTTCCCTTCCTTGCTGCCTTTCAAGCATTTTGAATGTTTTGAAATCAATGTACAAGCTAAATGCCCTTGTTAAATGTGCAAGCACTAATTATGGAAATGCAGGAACAAACGCCCTAGTAGATGTTAACACATTCCTCAGGTGATGTACAGGCTCCCTGGAAGCAGAAAGGAGACAGAGTCCCCATGTAGGAGAACTGGGAAGGGCCCTGTGCCCTGATCTTGTGGCAGGAATGGAGGATGGAGGCGCTAGCAAGCAGGAGGGAGGAGAAGGACAAGGGAGTAGGCAGAGGTGCAAGGACATCCGACGGGATGGGACGGAGCTGAGCAGAAGCAATGCTGAGGGCATTTCCCAAGTGAACCCTGGCCTGCCTCTGCCTGGAGGAACTCCAGCCCTCACCATCCTTCCAACCCTTTTCTGCTCGTTGCCTGTTTAACTGCAGGGTAAAGTGAATTTCCTAGGAACCCGCCAGACAAAGCCAGCTTAGTG